>VZTM01038090.1:70263-111738 GCA_013400555.1 Jacana jacana
GGCAGTAGCTGAAGGGAAAAAAAAAAAAAAGGGCAAGAAGGAGAGAAGGAGGAAATGAAGTTCCCAGTTGTTAAAATAGAACAGGAAGGAAAAAGTAATCTTCTGGTTTCTTGGATAGAAGAGTTTCTCTCACGTTCAAATGGAGCATGTTGATGAGGCAAGATTCAAAGACCTTGAGGGAAATCCCTAGGCCCCAGCGATGACAGCTCTGAGTCACTATCATGCACCCCAAATCTTGGAACTTGAGATGCACAGCTGGAACCGAGCTTCACTCCACGTGGCTACCACCAGGCCCAAGTTCTCCTGCATTCTTTCCTCCTCTTCCAAGCTTCCCATCTCTTACTTTTTCCTCCCTGTGCACTTTTTCCTCCCCAAGCCCATGCAGCTGATAGCCTTCTACCTTTCTTTTTCAGGTATTCTCCTCCAAGCCCAGACACAGCTTCTCCCAAGTCCTACCTACCCTTCGTTCCTTTTCACATTCCATTGAGGATCAACAGAGGAGTTGAGGAGCACCTCAGCCAGGTGTTTTGTGACAGCACAGCATGCTGCAAATATGCATGGAGATTGACATTAACTTAGTCGTATCTTGGGCGTCTAAGTCTGAGATAAGTGCCCCAGGCCATCTTGGTAGACAGCGAGGAGAAATAGGCACCTCCAGAGGCCATTCATCTGACCTATCTTAGACGCCTATCTTAAGTTGAGAGGAATGGCCCTCTGGAGATGACTATTTCTCTTTATTGACTACAAAGGGACCCAGGGGCAACTAGTTCAGACTTAGATGTCCAATGGTGAGATATTTAAAACTGGGCGAGGTGATTTCTGCTCCCAGTGGTTATGTAAATAGGAACTGGATAGACAAATCTCTTCAACTTTTCAGCAGGACCAGTGAGTGTTTGGGCACAGATTTATTTGCAAACCAATCTCATCTTTTTCTCTTTCAGTGAAAGCTGGTGCTGGAGTAATACTAAAGTAATTCCAGCCACAAGCCAAGGTTTGGGTGTGATGGGGATAACAACTCTCCTCTTTGGGTTAAATCAATAACTTTCCTACAAATATTTTTGAAATAGACTCAGTTTCCTCCCAGTTTCTCTCAACATCAGGACTCAGGCTGAAGTACTCATTTCTCTCCTTAAAGGAGCGGGCTGTTCAAACAGCAAGGATCTGCATTTAAGATCTAATCTTTCCTAGCTCCAGGAGATAAAAAGGAAGAAAAGCGTAGCAGATTCTCATCTGCTGCAAACTGCCAGAACTCCACGGATTTTAATGGAGCTCCAACACCAGCCAACAACTTGCCTCTTGCTACACCAGCCAGACACAACGGGATCCAAAGTCTCCGGCTTCTGCTAGACACGGTCCTCCCCTCCTTCAAGTGCATCAAACTGGGGACGTAACTGGAGAAAGGCTGCTTTGAGCCCCTTGCGCTCCAGCTCCCCATCAACAAGGCTTCAATTCCCCTTCTGGACGAGGTGGGAAAAGGCAGGGAGGGATAAGCTCAGCCTGCTCCCTGCAGCACCGCAGACGAGGACCGCGCTGCTCTCCTTGGTTCACCTGGCAGCTGTTTTGCATAGCACTGGCATCAGATCTGGTGCGAGTTTGCCTGGGGAGGTTTCTCTGGGGATGGGAGCAGCAGAACAGTTCTGGACGGCTTCCCCCCCCNGCTCTAAAAACCAAAGACCAGTGCTTCTATCAGAACCAACACGATTGTTCCCACTGGAAGCCGCCGAGCCAGCACTCGAGGATAAATAAAAGCACCGCAAGATTGTGGTGCGCCTTCGCCAGGCAAACACGTGTGGCAACGTGCAGATGTCACCTGCAGGGAGTGACAGCCACCCATGGCTTCTCACCCAATGCCACAAGCAGGAGGCCAAGCTTCTCCCCTTTCCCACCCACCCCTGCACAACTAACTCACGGCAAGGTTCGATCCCCGCTGCCGCGGAAGGGACAAGGGAATGGAGGCGGCGATTTGGATCTGCAGCAGGTGTCGGGGGAATTCCCACAGGGAATTGGGTTTTCTGCCGCCAGCATTTGGGAGGGAAATTCAGAACAGCTGAATGGCGATGGAGGAACAGTGCCAGGCAGACACCAGGCAGGGGGTTCAGCTGCCTGGGCTTAGATGTCTAACTTTTAGGTGTCTAATTCCAAGCCAATCGCTCTAGGCTCCCTTTACAGCCAGGGAGAGGAAGCAGGCGCTTCCAGAGGGCAATTCATCTCACCCCAAGATAGACAGATGAGTCACCTTCTGGAGATACCTATTTTCATCAGTGACTGTACAAGGAGCCTGGGGTGAGTAGGTCAGACCTCAGCCTCAAAGTACCGAGTATCTAAAATTAAGATTAATCTCACCTATCCTGAAGATTTTAGCACTCCTGGTGATAAGGCAGAATGTCATTAGAGACTGACAAAGCAGGCCAGAGCGCCTTTCAAGGTGCATTTTCTAGAACCTGAGAAACATACTTGTTCACACGAGCTGATACAACACTCAAACCTCTCGCCTCAATCAACATGTCAGGTTAAGAGATCACCCAAGAGCAGGCAAGGAAAAGACTGACAATGACTATAGCTACAAACAGTACTTGACCCACACGCTACAAATGAAGCCAAGTGCTCACCTGCACCGAGAAGGATGTCACTCTATTAAAAAGCAAAAAAAAGAAAGACCTTCAGCATCTAGTGCATCTACTCCTCAGGGTTTCAATGCACTTCAGAGGCTCAAGGAAATAGCAAGTCACAGACCTCGCGCTGCCATTCCCAGTGGTCAAACCAGCGACTCCACCAGAACTAGCAGAAAGAGCCCTGGCTGGCAGGAGCTCACTTAAATCACCTTCTCACCATTTTAGTAGTTACCCCTGATTCCCTCCAGCTGTGTCCAGAGGCCCTGGGGGGGCAGAAGCTGAAGGTGAGCAGACACCAGTCAGTTCCCTGGATCCTTACAAGCCCTGTTGGGATGCTGGCCATTCCCAAGGCTTAGCTTAAGAAGTACTTTTAAAAGAGAGCAGGGGAAAGTCTGAACAGGATGGGGAATTTTTTAGGGAGCCAGGTAGGACTGCAGTTTTCATGTCTATCCTCTGCTCTAAAGACACACAGCCATCAAACCAGGGCATTGGAGCATCTCCCTGGGAAACTTAAAGCTGGTTAACGAGAAAAGTGAATCTGTGCTGACTCAGCCAGATGGTTACAGGCTCCAGGGGAAGCTTTCACTGAAGTCTCGAGTGTTTTATTTGGGTGGAAACCTCTGGGTTATAAAAATACCTTTTCCCTTGTCAGCAGAGCCTCAAAGAAAACCCCACCTCGTAGTCCCACTGCAGCTCTGAGTGCAATATACCCCGTACGTGGGGCAGGGGGAGACAGCAGGACAGCGAGTGTGGGAGACTGGGGCAGTTTGCAGAAGGAAACCCAAGGGCAGCAGTTGTTCCCACGGAAAACATTTCACCTGCAGGTGCTGGGAGAGGGCAAGTCTCTTCTCTTAGACCAGAGGCAAGAGGCAGATCAGACCAGCTCTTCCTTTGCCCCTCTAATTCAAGTCCAACCAGCCTTTTGTTCCCCTTTCCCCTCCCCATCCTTTTTTATCCTCTTCCATAATGGGATGTTTAAGAAAAAAAAAAAAAAAAAAAAAANAAATAACCCAACCTCAAACCCTAATCACCTTCATTTGAATTTCAAATATTTCCCCTCCTGGCCTCCCCCACGCCCCAACTGACTCGGAGCTGGGAATATGGAAATTTCTCCTGCTTGCCTTAAATGTGGCTGTGCTATGAAAATCATCAGCCTTATGCAAATCCCTGGCAGGCCCAATTGCCATAGCAACCAGCTGTTTGCAGCCCTGCTGCTGCTGCTCTTATTTATTCGGGACTTGTCCTGGGGCTGTGCATGGCTGCAGGGGGAAGAGACAAGAGAAATCCTGGAGGCTTTGAGGGAAGTTTCACCAGGGAGAGCTAGCCTTGGAGAGCAAAGGCGTAGCCAAGGCTCAGCGTTGGGGCCAGGGATGGCCAGGTTTCCTCAAAAGGCTCTGGTCTGCCAACCGGTTTCCAGCCTGATATAAAGAGGTAAGAACAAAAGGGGAAAAAAAACCCCAAGCAGCTCAGACTGTGCATCCCTTAGCTCACCCAGCAGCACAGCCTGAGCACCCACCAACTCATCTCACACAAGCCCTTCCACCCCTTGATCTGACATCCCTTGCTTGTGCAAGTTTCCAAGCTGCCCCAGAGGTTGGAGCTTCCATACCTTACCCTATCCTACCCTACCCTACTCCAGCACGAGCCTTGGAGTTGAAAAGAGACCCTACTCAGCCACCCGTGACTGGCATCCAACAACCAGAGCCCAGCAGGGGTCAGGGCACCCTTCTGCCAAGAGCTATACCCAGCACCAGCACCGAAGAGCTTTCACCCCAGATGAAAGGTGGGAGATCAGGACCCTCACCTTGGAGCTGAGGAACACAGAGAGACGTAGCTAAGCGCGTACAGGGACGGTGCGGCAGGGAGGCAAGGTCTGCCCTGAGATGGATTTAATGCAAAACACGCTGGCATAAGAGCTGGGATTCTGGGAGGAGTTTTTGCTCTGGTGGGAGATTTTGGTGCCTAGTGTCAGAGCTGCCCTTGCTTTCTTGCCCTTGCTGCCAAGAGACCTTAGGTGTCTTGTGGCGGCAGCGGAGGAAGGAGTCTCCGGCTGACATCCCACCACAGGCATGAGTTGGCTGAAGCTGAAGATGCAGGGGGAGCAGAATGACATTCAAAGGAGTGTGTGTCCCCCCCCACCAAAAGGCACATTCTTCAAGACCATAGGAGCAAACGCATCCTAGCTCCTGACCCTTTTCATTTTCCTGTGGTTCAAAGGAAAGGGTCTATCTGAAATACCTGCTGCTTTGCTCCCTAGCACACCCAGAAATGTTACCATCTCCGTGAAACCACACTCCTCTACCCTCTGCTGCCCTTCCAGACCCCGGACCCAAGGGACCTGGGTGATGCTGCCGGGTCAGGCAACCACCCCTGTCCCAGGAAGCCATAGTAGCAAGCTCCCGAGGCAGTGATAGCGCTGTAGGGCTGTCCTGTATTGCACCCACACTACACACCCCAGCTCCTCTTCCCCGGGGTGCTGGGGTGCCCATCGTGCTCCCCACCCTGGGCTCCTGGCAGGCCGGCCAGGTCTCCCCCACCCCACCGTCTTACAGGGTGGGGAGGGAAGATGCTTGGAGCGCCTGCAGCTATTCGGTTACCCATGGTTGTGTTTGAAGAGCTTCCCTATCGCCCTTTTGTTAAAGCCTTGGCTTCCCCCCCATAGCCTCAACAGATGAAATCAAAGGGAAGTCGGCTTTGCTTGGTGTAACCTGTTTTGATCGAGGAGATAAACGGGGGAACAAGTGTCTGACACAAACAAACAGACAGACAGAGGCAAGTCCCACCTCAGCATTTTGTTGCATCAGATACAGAGGGCTTAGATAAACCACAAGAAGGGGGAGATCTCTGCCTCTCGGCTTGAAGACCAGGGGCGACACTCAGCAGTGCCAAGCCCCCACAGTTCCCATTAAAAAAAAGAAACAAAAACCAAACCAACCCAGAACTTGCTGGCACGGCTTTCATCAGTTGGAAAAAAAAAGATGAAAAGAGCTTACAGCCCAGTGTAAAACTCACTCTTGTCATTACCCCCCAAGGAGCCAGCGGGGCTGCCGGCGAGCCCAGCCGCATCCGCCGCACGCCCGGCGCTGAACCGTGCTGCCATCCCGCAGCAAAGGGTGACGAGGACCCTCAGAGCAGAGAGAGGACCCTGCCCTCGGGGCCCCACGTGGCTCCAGGGAGATGGGGGAAGGCAGCCTGACCCAGCACCCTCAGGGGAGAAACCCCCTCCCTGCTCCCATCTTCCCCCCACTCGCACCTTGGCACAATTAAAAAAAGGCAGAGTTAGGGTAAAAGAAGGTTTCAGGTGCCCGAGCCTGATTAGGGGTAGATCCTGGTCCTTAGATTTTGGGTTTTACTTTTAAATTACAGCTTTTTTGTAAAACAGCAAAATTTCACTACAACCAGTGGACGTGGAATCAGACAAATATGGGGGTTTTGGAGAGCATCTGGCTAAAAGCTTTGAAGTGTTTTCTATGAAATTGGCACGGATGGAAAAGAAAGGAAAAGAAACAAACAAAAAAAAAGCATAGCTTTCCTAACCTCCCATGAAAGATGAACAATTTTCACAATCTTCTCAAAAAAAAAAAAAAGCCCCACCATTATTTTAAACACTTTCAAAGTAATACAATGCCTCAAATTACCCCCTTTTTTTTTTCCCCCCCTCTAAGCCTAGAACTGGCTGAGATATGAAAGGATGAGATTATGCTTCTGCTACTGACACTTCCCATCAGATCTTTAGGCATCAGTTTTAGATCAAGGGCTTGGTTTACAAAAGCATTTTGGCACCCAACTCCTGCCAGTAATTTTTTGGTTGCCTTTTTAATTTTATTTTTTTTTAATTCTTCTTGGAGCCAGCCTGCATCTTTTGCTGATGAAAGGCCTTTGTAAACCCGCACCTAGAAGGATTTCAATTCTTTATAATCTAAAATATTGTTAGTTTGGTGACTGCCCTCTCCGTTGGAGGTATCAAGATTCCTGGGGAGCTGTGTAGATTGGTCCAATTCATTAGGAAATGGGTCTTCAATTAATGACTCATTGGAAAACGGATTTTCCCACATGAAGCTAGTATACAAAACACTAAACCATTAGGTGTTGCAGTAAATATTCCTCTAACAACGTGTATAAGGGAAAATAAAAACTTCCAGGGCAGTTCAGTACAAAGAGCTCTGGTTGTTTGTAAACAGAAAGGTCGGAAAGAGGAGGGGGGAAAAAACCCAACAAAACCCAAAAGATGGAACATGACAAAAACCCTGGCAAAGAGAAGCACCTCCCATCACAGCTGCTCCTGATGTGGTGATCTCTGAAGATCCCCAACAGAGCAACCAGTCACTGGGACTGTGTAAGCCAAAGGACTAATTCAAACAGGTTCCTCCTATCAGCCAGCAGGGAAGTGTCACTCTTTCTTGCAGATGAGGGAGATTTACCTGTCCCCATTTCCCTTCTTGATTTGAAGGCTCCTAGAGCAGAGCTAATGCTGCTGCAAACATATGGTGTTTTTTGTCATTTTAAAACGAATTGACTTCACTTCTCTCCTTTCTTTTCTCAGTTAACACTAGAAAGAGGTGCTACAGCTAACACTAATGGCTGTCTGGGAACCTTAGGCTGGAGAACATATTTTACCCCATCTACTGCTGAGCCAGCTTCTCACCTATTTAACACTTTGGACTACAAGAGCAGCAGCCAGAGTCTCCCACTACATTTAGTAACAGCCAAAACCTGAATTCATAGCAGTACACAGCATTCGCTTATCTTGATTCGACTACCCCATCCATCAGCTCCGTGTGCCAAGATGCAGGAACACTTTCAGGAGACTCTGGTTCCCGATTTAAGGCCCTGTATCAGCCACCAGGGTTATTTTTTGGAAGGGCTTGGGAAGGTGAGGACGTGGTTTGTTGCTAGGCAGCTTGGAAACATTTATCTGAAAAACCAGCGTGGGGTCATCTGAAAGCCCTGAGCAGAAGCTGACCTGACCAAAGTCAATCAGAGTTCATGGTCAGGAATAGAACCTGATTTTATCTCTAAATTAGGTTATGTCAAATAACCCAGCTTAATAGCTAAGAGCACAGAGGATTTCCAGTCTTCAGTGCACGGTGTACATAAAGGGCTAGATCTAGTCCCATCAAAACATGCCCTGGGTTCTCCAGTTTTACCAAAAAATCTCTTTTTTTTTTTCCCCCTAAGTCCTCTCAAATGACAAAAACAGAAGAGAAACAGGAAAATCATTCCATGCACAATTTTAATCTGCTGTCACACCTACCTCCACCCCAACCTTAGGGCTCTCTGTTACTCAAAGAGCAACGATGCTTCCACCTTGTCTCTATCACTTTTTGTTTTAAAAGGTGTGTGTTTCTAAGTCTACAGATAACCCTCACAGTTCCCAGTAATCTTAGTTTCTTACACTCAGTGGGTGTTACATACGTTTCTTACCGTGTTTATTTGCCTAAGAAGGAACCTGACCATGAGCCCTTGTGAAACTACAGCCTCGAGGTCTTGCATTCAAAGCCCACTGCCAGAAAAATAACCAACCGATTTTTCGGGTGTGTAGCACACCTCGTGACAATGCAGGAGCTGGTAGGTAGCCCAGCAGAAACCAGTGTTAACACCAGTGCTATCATCTTCAAAGGATCGCCCTGTTCTTCAGCTTTGCATATTCAAGGGAAACTGGGACTTCTGGCCACGGGGCAGCGAGAGTCTGAGCAGCGGAGATGAGAAACTCAGTCATGCTTCAAGATGAAGAGTGATACATTTTTTGCTGGAACTACCTTGCTGGATTTGATTATTCCCAAAGTCTACGTATATGTGGCCAAAAAAAAAAGGCTTAGTCCCCGGGAGTTTTGGCCAAGGAAACGTTCCTGACATGAACCCTGCGTGAAACGAGGAGCTGTTTGGGCTAAACTGAGGGGACCCAAGGCTGTTTCAATGGCACTATTCCTTTGGCAGGACCTGAGTCTATTTCATGGTAGAACCACAGAGGACATGGCTGAGACACGCACTGATTCACCGCTCTTACAGAAGGATCTGGCACGCTGATTGAGATACGAATGCCATCCTAGCCCTGAGCGCAAGGTAGCAGCAACAGGAGTCAAGCAAAGCACTGAGAGAAACTTCCAGCACCCATACACCCCCCCCTTCCTTGGCTTTTCTTTCCCCTCCCCTCCTCGGGCTCCTTGGCTTGTCCCCCCAGGTCCCAGACCCTCCTTACCTGGTTCCACCTGGTCGGGTTCGTGCCGAGTATCTGTGGAATCTGCTGCATCACCGCTCATCTTGATCTCTGGAAAAGGAGGCACAACTGATTTTAATAACAGGTCACAGTCCCAGGCAACAGGCACATGTGGCTTCCACTAAACAGCACAAATGAATGTGTAATTATAATAAACCATCAGACTTTCAAATTTCTGATTCCTCAACATACAGTCACTAGAATATTCATCAGCTCCGAGGATGCACTTTCCCTCCTGTTGCTCTTTGCAACCCCCTTGTTCCTCTCCCCCTCCCCAGTTTGCTGCTGTGTTCTCACCTTCCTCTCAGCTCCTCTCCTGCACTGATGGTGAGGACTTCTCTGACCACTGGGAACCCTCCCAACCTTGGTGGCCTTTCCCCTGAGCTTCATGCAAGCTTCCCAAGCCAGGTGGTGTGGCTCACAGTTTGACACCATCCATTGCCCACACCTGTAGAGGCAGGGGATCCCTCCCAGCTCTCCCATCCTCTCTTCTCCTCATCCCCTCCTCTCCCACATCCTCTTCTCCTTATCCCTCGAGGTTCTCAGATAGGCCAGCGCTCGGTAATGCACGAAGCACAGACAGGACCAGCTTCAGGAAGGCAGGCGTGGGGCAAGATGCTCTCAGGGAGGGAAGCAAAGTCCCTCTTTGCCTCTCACACCCTTCAGAACCCTCAGTATGTCTGATCTCCTCCCTCCACTGCCTGCCCTGCTCTCTCCCACCCCTCAAGAACCACAGAGGTGCTCCAGAGCACTGTCTCCAACCCAGGAGCCCAAAGAGCACTTTGCCACCAAGCTCCTGGCATATAATCCCTCCGTCTTTATCACTTATCAATGTCAATAAATTTGTTGTTTACCCTTGAAGTGATGGCTGCCACCACACCCAGGGCCACGTTCTCCTTCGGGCACAGCTGAAAGAAAAGGTGGGAATAGTCAACTTTACACTGGAGGGTTCATCTCCTTCTTGAAAGAGGCAAAGTACACAGCAGTGAAAGGAGGAAGGATATCTATTCAAATCCAGATGGACACCCCCTCATGCTTTTCTACCTTCAGCATGGGAATTTTAACTCTTTCCAGGCTAGTTGGGGGGACAAAAAATAATAATAATAATTTTTTTTTAAAGAACCAACTGATTTGCATGTGCTTCCTGCAGCCAATCCCGGCCACAGGCGTCATCTGATTTGCATTGGGTAATAACAACAGCCTGGAAGCTGGGCCAGTGTTTGCTGTGGGTTTAGCTGGCGTAGAAAAGGCAGGTGGAAGCCTTCTCAAAGGCATCATGCAAACCTTTTCCTCTTTCCTATAGATGCCTTTTATTATTTCCAAACGGCCAAAAGGCTGAGAAGAAGCCCGTGGCTTTCCATACCCGTTTCCCTCCGTTACTCACACTAAAGCAGGAAGGTCTTTTTGTTTGTTTGGGGTTTTTCTTTCCACACTCCCCACCCCAACCCCCCCATTCAAACTTGCAACATGTAAGCAGAAAATTATCTGTTCGGTTTTTTTTTGCCAAACAATTAAATAGCTTCGTTTAGGTTAAATTTTGAAGCTTTTCCTTAGCAAATAAAAATAATAATAAAAAAAAAAAAGAAGTGACAAGATTTTATAGCAGAGCTGCACTGCAGAAGCATTCACATATTTCATAAACTTTAAATTATATTATTTCTTTCTTTAAAGGATATTAAAGGGTGAGTGGTAAAAGGAGAGAGAAAAAAGTTGTGGGATTCCCCCCCCCCCTTCAAATAAACCCTTTGCAATTAAGGCATGAAAGTTTAGTGGGGCTTCCAAGCATTTCTACTGCAGGAAGAGTAATTATCATCATCTCCTTGTCTTGTAATACTGCCAAGGGATCCTGACCTGGGTGATCTACAAAGCACAAAGCTTTGTTGGATGCCAAAAAGTATCCTAAAAGAAAATAAGGCACATTCTTATAAAATAGAGTAAGAAAAGAAAATCTTTAACCATGCAAAAGTTTGGCACTTTGTTTAGTGAAAAAGCCTGCAAGCTTGTAAAAAACCCAAAGTGATGCAGGTTTCACCGTGAGCAAGCAAAGAACAGAAAAACACACATTACTGAAAGAAAGTTATCTAATCCCCAAGAGCAAAGAGCCCCCTCATGGGCACAGGGCAAGAGGCAGAGCAGAAGAAGGGAAACAGCAAAAGCCAACCAGGAGAAACTCTCTCCCTTTGGCAGAACTGAGCCCTCAGCCCCTCTGCCATTTGCAACCTGGGGTGGGCCAGGGGGAAAGGAGGAATTGCAGCTGCGGTTTGATTCCATATCACATGCTACCCATCAGCTAAATTCTTTCCTCCTGGAGTCAGGAGACACTAAGATATCCTGTGGTTCTCTTCTACCTAGAGCAGGAGGGTTTTCTTTTCACACAGGTTCAAACTCCCATCACAAAGGTACATATACTTAGGACATTTTTATTACATAAATCACAGAATCTCAGGGATTGGAAGGGACCTTGAAAGATCATCTAGTCCTATCCCACTGCCAGAGCAGGAACACCTAGATCAATAAATGTAATAAGAGTTTCAATATCTTCTAGGAGTTAAAAATCAAACCTGCAAGCCAGGAAGAAAAAGAAAACCCCTTTTTGGTCAAAGCCTACCGAGTGGTTTGGGGCTGGCCAGCTTTTGTACAGCTCTGGTCAGTAGCCCAGGGCCACGGGGTCCTTGAGAGCGAGGAGCAGGCATAGGGAGGAATGACTTTCTCATATGGCATAAGTGTAGCAGAGGCAAAAGCAGCCCTTTTTCTTGACACCCAAGAGTATTCCACTGTGAACCAGAGCGATGCATCCGGATTTGACCCAAATCTCTCCAAAACAGCCCGTGAGACTGAGCCCGACTAAACACAGTCGCCACCGTGCAGCTGGGGGAGGTTGGCAATGGACAGAGAATAAACAGGCTCCATCTCTGGGAAAAATAATGCAGCTGAGGACTGCTTAACTCCCAACCACAGACCTATTAGGAGCCGCCACTGTGGCCTGGGCCATATTAAAAATGTGCTGCTCTACCTCAGCTAGCACCCATACCTGGGGTAGGGGCAGTCTGGTTTGTTCACCCAGACCAAAGAGACTGTACCAGTGCAGACACTTCTCTGGGGGATGTATCTGCATCTGTATTTTCGCTGAAACAAACGGTGTCAGCAAATGCAGCTTTCCCAAGCCCAGATCCCGAGCTGTTGCTCAGACATAGGCACGAGGGTAAACCAGCCCAATGACTTTAAAAGGCCAAACGAAAGGCGGTGGGGTGGTGGTGGAGCTCAGCTGAGCCTACTGAATTTCTAGGTGCCCAAGTCCCTCTGGAGTCTCCAGGACGGTGCAGTATCCAAATGCCTGGGGAGGAGGCAGTGGTAGGCACCAGGGAATGCGGGGAAGGAGGACATGCAGAGCTCCAGAAGCCCTCCTCCACTTTGCAGGCTGTGTCTTCTCCGTGTGGCCAGGGAAGGAACACTGCTCAGGGACCCCCAAAACTGACCACGCTGAACTGCCGTCGCACAAGGGTGAGGAAACACCCTCCCACCAGCACTGATTCCCGTGGCCTTTCATTCCCTCCTTTCCCTCCTCTTCTCTCCAGCTGGAGCTGGCTATCGCCGACGGTGCCTGGTTAAGTGCCCACACTCCTGCCTGGGGAGGGATGCTGCCCTGGATCCCTAGTTAGGGGGCTGCCAAGCCATGCCCACAGTGTGGGCACAGTGCTCAGGCTGCCAGCCCTTAATATGGGTCACCAAGCAGAGTCCCAGGGTCCTCTGGTGCCTGGAAAATGGGCATTTAGTACCATCACTGGGCTGGTGGGAATGTAGAACCACATGGAAGTGGCTTGGCCCACCCCAGGATGGTCTCTCTCCCTGCAAAAAGGCTCCCTAAACCTTAGGCTGTTCCAGCAGACGGCAGGGTGGGGAGATTTGGGAGAACGGAAGTTCAGCCCTGCGCAGCTGCTGGGCCAAATCCACCCTGGGAGTGATGCCACTGGCTTTGACAGAGGGCACAGTATCGATTTGGGGAATCTTCTCATGAAGAAAGAGTCGCCCACAAGCAAAGCAGATGGGTGGATAGGAGCCTGCGGGGGATGCGTCCCCGAGAGACACCACACACAAGCACACCCATCGCAGGTGCTCAGACTAGTCAGGCTCACGGGCTGAGCCAAGACCAGGAACCTCACGCCTCCCGCAGCCTCTCCTCACTGCCGGCTGTGCCGTGCTGGGGGCTCCCCAGCTGCCCTCCCCAAGGCTGGCACAGGGAGCCCGCCTGCTCAGCCCCATGGTGGGGCTGCTGGCACCCCAGAGGTTGCAGTACAGCCACAGAGCAGAGGTTTTGGCCATCTCAGCCACTGCTGCGCTAGGTGGTGGAATTGCCAGGGCATCTGCTTTGCCCTGCAGGCCAGCCTGTTGAGGGGCTACCAGCACTGGGCATGGACCCCTGGGTCTCCCACGCACAGTAGCACTGCCAAACGCTGCAGTGTGCCAATAGGAATGAGCCTGGGACAGACCGATGGATGGATCCCCCCCTCTCCTCCCCTCCAAATGTGGGGACAACACACAGCATCTCCTGCTGCACAGAGCACCACACACAGGTCACTAGCAGGCTGCACAGCTCCTGTACCCCCAGCACCCTGCTGCCTGGCCCTGAGGCTAAAAAGGCTTTCAGGGTCTGTCCTTCACTGCTGCACTGGCTCTGCTCCTACCCCAGTGTCACCCTCAGCTCCAGCATGCCCAGGGTCGCAATCCTTCCCCTCCAGCACGGGGGCTCGGGCTGAGGGCAGGAGTTAAATTCTCTCTGTCAGGGCGAGACGGAGCTCAGCACAGCTCCAAGGGGGTTGGCAGTGGCTGCTCTTGTTCCTCAGCTAATGGCAGAGGGGAGGTCTGCTCAGAGAAGACGCCAGACTACCTAAGCTGTACCTGCGTGTCAGACCCCCTGGAAGGAGCCTCTTTCCTTCTGAGTCTCCCTGTTCATTCATTCCTTGATCAACCCAGCTTCCTGCAACTCACTCCTCATTCACTTCTCCCTCCTTTTCCCTCTTTGTCATTAACTTTTCTCCTTCCAACCCACATCCCATCTCACTCTAAAACACCCCCCTCCGCCCTTGCCACATCCCTCTGTGAATTTATCCCCCCCTCACTCTTCCCAGCTTTACCCCAGTGACTGGACCCACAGGATGGGCACTAAATGCCCATTTTCCAGGCACCCAGAGGACCCCGGGACTCCGCTTGGTGACCCATATTAAGGGCTGGCAGCCTGAGCACTGTGCCCACACTGTGGGCATGGCTTGGCAGCCCCCTAACTAGGGAACCAGGGCAGCATCCCTCCCCAGGCAGGAGTGTGGGCACTTAACCAGGCACGGTCGGCGACAGCCAGCTCCAGCTGGAGAGAAGAGGAGGGAAAGGAGGGAAGGAAAGGCCACGGGAATCAGAGCAATCCCGTTTCCTGCCCAAGAATCCAGTGTCTCGGCTGCGTGGGGAAGCTCCAGCCCCGCTCCTTCCTCAAAGTGCCCTTTACCTGCGTGCACAGACTCCAGGTTCACCATCCTGCTGGTGGAGGGAAATCCGCGGTGCGCCCAGCCTCCTGCCGTCAGCCCCAGGTTGCCAGGGGCTGCCAGTTTGCCCTCCCTCCTCTGCCACCCGCTGCCTCTCAAACCGGGCGTGGGTCCGCTCCCCAAGGGACCTAGAGCTCCATTGCCTGTTGCCATGCAGGGCCAGGGGAGCATGCGGCGCCTCGCCACGCCTCGCCCCACCTCCGGCTCCCTCGGATGCCCTGACACCCAGCAGCCTGGCGCCGGGCCCATGCAAAAGCTCCCATTTGCATATTACTAACTGGGGGATGGATGAGTCCCTGCAACGCTGCCAGGGCCAGGGGTGGGGTGGGAAGGAGGGAGGGAAGGGAGGAAGGAAGGCGGTTTGCCCGCCCTCGGCTGCGCAGATGAAGCCCGCAGCACCTGCGGGCCGGGCGGCGAGCAAGGGGCGTCGTGGGGGCTCCGACGGCCGGTCCCGCATCCCGCATCCCGCTCCACCCCTGCTGAGACAGGCTTTTGGCTCTGCCCCTCTTGCCATAGTGCAGCTAAGAAAGGCCAAGGCACCAAGGCATCTGCCAGCACCCAGAAGGGCAGGCGGCCGAGCTGTGGGAAGGGCCAGCCCTTCCAGTAAGCGACCCCTTCGCTTCGTTTCTGGCCACTCTGGTAAACCCTGGGGTCTGGGCAGAGAGAGCCATGAGAGCAGCCTGTGCGTCCCCCCAGGTCTGGGCTGAACCTAAATGATGCCATGTGGAATAAGCAGCACACAAAGGAAAGTTAAGAGCAGGAAGGTAACCTGGCTTGGCCAAGGACACAGGGCAGGCAGGGCATGGATCGGCACACGGAGACTCCCCTTTCCCGACTTGTGCTCTGTGTGGTTCCTCAGTTCCCCCAAGAAGAGGACAGAAGTGGTGAGCAGCCTCTTCCTCCTCCTCCACGGTGCTTAAAACTGCAGTATTGAACCAACTTCCAGGGAAAGCCAGGAGGGAAAAAAAATCCCCTAATGTTGGCTTCTTTAGAAGGAAGCTGCCAGAGGCCAGATCCTCAGCCTCTGCTCTGTGCTGTGACAGGGACTCAGGCACTGGGTTTGATCTTTGTCCCTGCCATTGCACTACCTTGATGGCTCAGAGTTAGCAGGATGCCTGTGTTCAACTCCTGAGCCCTAGCCCTGCTCAACCCCCTCCTGAAAGCGTTAACGCTCTCGATTGGTAGCTGCCAGGTACAAGCTATCACACATTCATCTCTCCCTGGCTAATTCACGTTCCAGGACTCTCGGCTTTCCCACATATTGCTCTCCCTCCCTGGAAAGACAGGTTTCNAGAGGGCAACATGCTGGGGAGGAAAGGGTAGGGATGTGTGAAACGAAATTCTAACAAGGCAAAAAGAGGAGGGAAGTTGGGGGAGAGATGGGAAGGGGGAACACAGGGAGGAGGGACCTTCCCTGGTCAGACTAAGGTTCGAGGGGAGATTTTTGCAGGCTGTGTTTAGCCACTGCTCCAGGAAGCAGAAAGGTGACACGGGGTGGTTTGTGCAGGCAGCTTGTTCCGAGCTGCTGGAGGGGCTGGACTCCTGCCACCGATCCCGAGCCTGTGGCAGAGCCACAGCCATTCAGGCCCTGATCCTCGAGGTGTTCCTGGGCAGCTGCTGGTATGATTTCCAGTGTTTTCAGCATGACCCCCACCACCACCTCTGGGTTTTCCCCATCTTGAAGACTGACGTGATCAGATATCTTTGCTGCATCAAACATGGATTTGCTGGTGGCTTCCAGCCAGCTTGAAGTGCCTCTGGGGCATGGGAGAAAGGCCCTAGAAAGTCTGAGGACCACAAGAACTCTCCTTTCCCCCTCCACCAGAGCACCTTTTTGTACACCAACTAGCAGTTTCGCTCTTTTCTCTCTGGGTCCTTTCCCCTTGCTCCAGAGCCGAGCAGCTTGCCCCGGAGCCCCAGGGAGGCAGGTCCTCCCCGGTGGCACCTCCAGCCGTCTGGAATCCTCGGCATCCTCCGGCCGGGGATGCTGTCCCGGCCATGGGCAGGGACTCAGTGCCCTCTCCTGGCCCTGCAGACGCTGCCAAATACAACTGGGAATCTTCCAGTCACCAGTCCTGCAGCTGGTGGGATCTGCTTCTTCGGACCGTTATTTTGTGGTCAGTGGAATGGGAGTTAAAAAAATAACTAAGCATTTCAGTGCTTTTCTCCCCAGGCAGCCGTAGGAGCCATTGGCTTCAGGGATGTGCTGTGCAGGCAAGAGAGAATACACCCTCTTTATGAAGCTACTCAAGCCACCTCTGCTACCCAGAGACAGAAAAAAAACAGGGGAGGGATCACAGCACCATCACTCCTTTCTGCTGTGGAAGCAAGACCACCTTCTCCAGGCAAAGGCAGGTTTGCTTTAACTCTCTCCTGAGATGATGGCTCCTAGATACCAGCAGATATGCTGCTGCTCTTTTTTTTTTTCCCCCTTTTCCATGGCTATCAATGAATGATCCACCCGCTCTTATTCTCGCTACGTGTGTGTTCTGATCTTTATTCCCCTCTTGGAGGAAGAGAGCCCTTGATTCATGGAGTATGGTCTTTGGACGGGCCCTGAAAGTGCAAACTGCAGAAAGATGTTCCAAACCCCCCCCCTCTGCTTTTTCGGAGCACCCCAGTGCTTCTGCCCAACTGAGCCCTCTCTCTCTCTCTGCCAGGAAGGTCTCCTGTCTCCACCCGCAACGGCAGCTTTTCGAGGGTGTTAGAAATAAGAAGGATTGTATCATTTTTGTATCGGAAAGGCACATACAGTGCAGTTCTAGCCAGGCTGGGGACACCGCGGCATCTTGCGGGGCCCGAGGTGCAGGGCTGCAAGCCGGGGTATGGACCACAGCATCCTTCCCCCCGCATCCTGGCGCTGGGCATCGCCGCCCCTGCCCTCCCCGGCCGGGAAAGGCTCAGCCCCTCGCCTTCCTCCCCCAGCAAAACCTTTTTACCTCCCAGAACCCAGCCGTGCTCCGCCAGCACCCACTTGTGGAGACCGGGAAATCTGCACCGCCCGCCGGCCCGGGTTTCCCCCCAGCCCCGGTCCGAGCTGCCCCGGGGGCTCCGCCGCACGCAGCGCAAGCAGCCGGCGCCCCCGCACCGTTCCCGAGCCTTCTCCCCTCCTCACCCCAACCGACCCTTCGGACCCTTTTTACGCCCGTTCCCGTCGCCTCAGGGAGGGCAGGTGGCATTAGCTGCGGGAAAGAGGAGGCACCACCTCCCTCCCACGCTTTGGAGAGTCCGGCGCGTTGCGGCACACCCGAGGGACATGGCCCCGTTGGTCGCCTCCCATCAAAGCCCAGTCCCGCTGGGGCACACGCAAACCCAGAGGTGGCTATCGGATTGAGCCCAGCGTGTCCTGCCCATTGTTATTTAGAGTCCGTGCCCTTATCTTATCACTTATCTGCTCCTCTGCACAACAACACGGCGCTGGCCCTGCTGCACCCGGGGCCTCGAAACACCCCTCTGACCTGGCACTGCCTGAACATGGGGCCAGCTCATAAAAGGCTCCTCCTCCATCACCCCCCCCAGAGCCAAGGGGGTGGCTTGGCACCGCTGTGCACCGTGCTGCTTTCCCGAGCTGGCCTGGGAATACCCCAGCTCAGTGCTGCCTAAAGATCCAGGGCAGGGCTGGGATGTCTCTTATGGTCCATCTTGATGGTGACCCCCGAGCTTGATGGTGACCAAATAAGTCCACTCAAGCTGGCCAGGATGTGACCCAAGGCTCTCAGAGTGAGCCCATGTGCCCTCCCAGCAGCCTCATACAGGAGGCAACAGTGGCAAGGGGCCACACAGAGCCCCCAGCAGAACACCACGCTGCCACCCTGCCATCCTCTCCTGCTCTGTTCCCAGTCCACCTCACCCCACTGCTGGATTTAACTCTACAAGTAGGGACCAAAGTCCCACGGTGTCACCCCCCCCGGAAACGCTGAGCACATAAGCAAACCAAGATGCAATTTCAGCTTCCCCAGAAATCACAGCCAAGGGGTAAGGAGCCTCGGTGGGTCAAGGGGAGCAGGGCTGGTGTTGCAGAAGTCCTTGTCCCGTCTCTGCCTTCACCACACTAGGGGGAATCAGCACTCCATGTTTCTCCCTCCAGCAGCCACTGAGCTAAGAGCTCTGAGCTGGCCTGGAACTCCACCACCCTCATCCCCCCAGCTGTGGCTGCAGAGGAATAGACAAAGAAGACTTTATTGACCCAGACAAGCCTCCAGCCACATCTGCATAATTTCCCCTCCTGGGACCCCACCAACCCTCGGAGAGAAGAGCAGGAATGAGCCTGCCTAACCCCCAGGACCTGCCTCTGCTGCTGCCCTTTTACTTCACTACAGCTGCTCCAGATGAATCCAAGCTGTATCCCTACCGAGGGGCCGGGTGGACGGAGATGCTCGAGGTACAGGACCACAGCAGGATGTTCCCCCCACCATCCACAGGTCTTCCATGTCCTAGGTGCAGGTTTGAGGCTTCCCTATCAAGGAGGAAGCCTTGATCAAGAACCCACACAACTGGATCACACAGAGATTACGACACAAAAAGAATCTTTCAGGCCAGGGATGCTTTAAAAAACAAACAAAAACCAAACCAGTTTATTTTACCTTACAAATGATAAATAATTTGGTTTTTTTTTTTTAAAAAATCATTTCAAGTGTGTTTTACTTCATGTTGCAATATTAAAATACCTTTCCCTTCTCCCCCCTTAAGTGATCAATACAAAAATAATTGTGACCAAATTCTGTGACAAAAAATTCCCGTATTTTAGACAAAAAGGCACATTGTGAAGGCTTTTCACCAGGAGGTAAAGGGGTTCACAATGACCCCCAACAGCCTGCTTGACCTCCTCCCTGCTTGTTCTGACTTCAGTGGGAGAGGACACAGGAACGAGGCAGCACTCACTCCTGCAGTGCTTTTTGTCTGACGCCCTCCAGGTATGTACATACCAAGGTCAGTGTCTTCCCTGTTTTACACGTGGGGGAAACCAAGGCACAGCAAAGCAGTACAATTATCTAAGAGCTTCTTGAGAGTAGCTGGCAGAGTAGGACACAAAGCCGGACGTAGATGTAGGATGTTGCCTTCTTCAAAATGACATTGTGAACCCACCTGGGATCATCCTCCCCCTCCCGCAACTGCAACGCCACGATGGCAGTCCGAAGGCTCTACATGTTTCCTTCCTAGTGGGAGTCACAGGACCAGCATAAAAAGCTGGGTCTTCACTAGTCTAAACGGGGATTAATTAGAGCCCAAATCACAAGCCCTTTAGGAACAGAAGTCATTGCTGGGATATATCCCCCCCATTATACCTTCTAGCCACAGGAAGGGTATAACAGCCAGTCAGGCACTAGAAGAAGCTAGAAGCTTTGGGTAGGCTTCGTACCTTGCTTAATCAGGGTATGTGGTCCCATAAATCAGCTGGTTTTCCCATTGGGAAATGCTGCTGTGTCACCAGGAGGTGAAGTCAGTGAAGGGGCTTTTTTGGTGGCAGAGATGTTTGACAACCCAGGTCATCAAGACCATTTCTCCCCCTGCCCTGCCCACTCATCTGGATGCTCGAGGCTGATAACTCAGCAGAGCTGCCCCCTTTCACATCTGCTACTTCCAGAGCAGGGCAAAACACACCTCTCCCGGTGCTTCACCCCACGAAACCTGCATCTCCCACTTCTTCCAGGGAGTCGCATCTCCTGGCAGCTGGCAGGAGAGCATCAACATGCCGTGAGCTGAGCCCATTTATCATAGTATGAGGCAGCATCAGGTGGGGAGGGAGTCTCAGGGGCCAGAAGGAAAGGCACACACAGAGAGCTCTCCTGGTACAAGGCACTGCTGTGAACCGCGTTCCTTCTTCGGAGCAGCCAGCTCCAAGAGGCCCTTAGCATCATAAACAGTGGCAGGAGGCAGATGAGCTGCCCCCTTGAGAAGGTCTGGCCAGGGGTTCTGCTAGGTCTCCTCGTCCCAGAGACATAGCTGCTTCTGTGGCACGTAGTAATCGAAGGTGTAGCCCTTCTGGCAGCTGCGGATGCCGCACTTGTAGGAAGAAACCTTGCCCCCGGCATCGCGGCTCTTGCAGTACTTCAGCATGCAGGGGTACCACTCGATGCTCAGCGAGTAGCTGCAAATGCAGGGCTTCCAGCGGTCCCCACACAGCCTGCAGCGCTGCAGGTCGGGGAGGTCAGATGTCTGTGGCAGGACCTCAAACATGGACCCATCCACCCCTGTGGGAGCAAGCAGAGAGACAAGGCTCAGGGGGCTTCCAAGAGGCGAGGCCAAAGGAGAGAGCCACCAAAGCCCACGTTGCCCTCTGTGCACAGTCCCCAGGACAGTCCAGGAGAATGAGGTGAGACAGAGTGCACTGTTTGGACAGGAGTTGGAATAGGAACCATGGGAGGAAAAAGGGCCCTAGGGAAAATAAGCCAATAGACAGAGAGAATGTGTAAACAACATATTTCTTTCGGGTGATGGACCAGGTGAAAAGTTCCCTTGAAGATACCTGTCTAATGAGACAGGTATCTAGACCTGGTTCACTAGGAGAGCACCACCTAAAGCAGTCACAGGGGCTAAGAAATAAGGCTGGTGCAATGTGATGTGCCAGCAAGTGATACACACGCCTCATCCACCGTAAAGACAGCGAAAGAGAAGCCAAAGGGATCTGTTCTGACCACCAGAAACCCGGCAAGAGAGATGGCAGCCGAGCGCCAACTCGCTGACAGGAACTGTTGAAACCAAAGGAATCTTACCTTTCTCCAGCCAAAATTTGACATCTTCTTCTCGGGTGTAAATTGCTTCTTTGGCCTCTGCACAGACGTTGTGGATGTGAGAGCTGAGCTGGGCCCCCTTGCTGAAGTTGACAGCTACATCCATGCTGAGATGCTCCAGGCCCCGCACCTCCTCAGCCTGCCGCACTGTCCTGGGATTCTTCTGCAGATAAAGAGATGTGTAAAGGGATGCTCCTCTGGAAATGCATCCTATCTGGATGGAAGGCATTTAAACCTTCTAGTTGGTGCTGAAGGTGGTGGTAGTTTAGCACTGCTCCTGTGATCGTTTCTCAGTGCTTTGTCATGATGAACGGTCCCAAATTAGTATTTAGTTCACTGGGCAACACTGGGCAAGGGTTTGCAGTGACTGCTCCAGCCATCCACTTACCTTTTGATACAGAAGAGGCTAACCTAAATCATGCCTACTTCTAGCTTATTAGTAGATAATAATCAATCAGGTCAATACTATTGATTAACCGAGTTTAATACCGAGTCCCTCGAGCAGGAGGGGTGGTCAAAGGTGGGTCTAACAGCTGAACTGGGAAGAGTATCCCAGGCATGACAGCTCTAAGGAACCCTGGATGAACTAGAGGATGGAACTGGCCCTGAAGCCAGCTGCAGGGTGGCCCTTACCTGCCGCAGCTTCGCCATAGACTCGCTGGGGATGATCTCGTTGCGGTGGAGCCGTGTGACGAAGCAGAGCGCTTGGAACTGGCTCTGGCCCCTCTCCAGCTCCCCGAGGATTAAGGCACGGAAGATCTTCACCTCCTGACAAAGAGATAAATAAACAGAGTGAGAGTCAAAGATCTTTGGCATCTGTGAGAGTCACAGATCTTTGGCATCTGTGGGGCGAACCGAGAAGTCAGGGTCAAAGAGAAAGGCTCCAGCCGAAAAAAAACAAAGTCAAAAGGTCTCATACTTTGGCTACCTGAGCACAGGGGTGCAGCCCCAGCTTCAATCCCACCCAAAGGCCTGCAGCACAACACCCAGTGTCTGTAAAGAAGTAAGAGGTTTTGCAATCCCACCGCAACAAGGACAAATCCCTGCCAGGTCACATCCATGGCTTCCTCAAACAACAGCTGGTGGTTTCTGCCCTTTACCAAGAAGGGAGGCAAGCCTCCACAGAGTCTCCTTTTCTTTTGTTAAACAAATATAGCACAGCCATTATCTCCATGAGTTACTTAAGGTAAGCAGCCCCAAGTTTCCTCTGCTGCCTTCTCTTCCTAGCTTCTCAGCAACTGGTATCCTGGAGAACAAATTACTCCTTTCTGAGCCCAACAGCATGTGGAACAGAGAGGGAAGTCAAATTGTTAAAGCCTGAAGGAACTGGTTATGATCAGCTGCAGCTGGCCCTCTTTTCTGCCAATAATATGGTCAATAATTTTGGCATTTTATACATAGTGCTTCGGACATGGACTGTAGTCCATCTCCAAAACCAGCTTGGGAACCAGTCATAGTTACCTTCATGGAGACTCACGGATACCTTGTTCAATAGCAAAACCTCCCTACATCCTGTTCTGGCAACAGTGACTTCTATGCAGGTATCAATTCATCTGGCTTCTAGCTTCAGGGAACCTCTAACACCCCAAATCCCACCCCTGCCCTGGGTTTGGGTCCCCAGAGAGGGGGTCATTTCTTCTCCTCCTCCCTGCATACGCAGTGCTTCTGGCCCACATCCCTCTCCCAGCTCTGTCTCACTCCACAGCATCTCAAGGAAGTGACTCTGCCATGAAAAGAGTACGGTGCTGCCTGAACTCTAGGTGTTTGGTGCTCCTCAGTGCCTGCTCTAGCCTCAGGGTCTTTCAGTACATCTGTTGATACCGAGGAAGGTGCATTGGGAAAGCCAAGAATAGTCCAGGTTTTCCAGCACTGAGAAAAATCCCACCTCTACCTGGCTCCAAGCAAACCCAAAGTGACCCTTATTATGGATTTCGGAGCAAGGCTAGAACTGTGCTGCACACTGGCCCGTTTTCTGGGAGACACACACCCTGCTGGGATGGCTCTCTCCTGACCAAGAACTCAGTCTCCTCCCCAGCTCTGCCTCACCTCTGTGTCTCAGAACCTCATCTGGTTTTCCTCAGCTATGCAGCTTCAGGTGAAGCAAGAGCCAAAACCTTTCACATCAGAAAGACATCGTGCTTCTCACACGGAAAGAACCCCTGAAGTTTTGCCTGCTCAGAGAGAGCCTTTCCCTCCCCAGCCACCTCAGCTCCTTCCCACCAGCAGCACTGGGGTGAGCCGGTGCCAAGGCCAAGGCAACAAACGGCACCTTCAATTCGGGGTTTCCACAGAATTTCCCGGCGGGGAACAAGTCCCAGCAGATCGTTGTCTCTGCAAAGCGGGGACTCTCCAGGTGAACTCATCACAGGGGTGGCCACCACGCTCGTGTTGCACGTACAGTGACTGCTATTGTTTAGGTCTGGACGCCGAAGGCTCGGTGTAAGAGAGAACAACCAGTTCTGCAGCCGCTCTGTAGCCCTGGCAGTGGAGGGAACCGCAGCCTTGGCATTCACAGAGAGGGGAAAGCAGCTCCTCTTTCCTCAAGGAGGAAAGGAAATCACTGTACTGAGCTCCCAACAGCCCAGGTTGCCCTCACACCCACCAAAGGGACTTCCAGCACGAACTAGCCTGAACATGAGCAGCAAGGGAATCATCCAACTTCTTTCCTCCTCGCACTGTCCTCAGCCAGCCCCTCCAGGGACCATCATTTGGGGTGTGAGAACAATCCCACCTCCATTTCTGGGGTTTATCCAGCAGAGACTGACAAGCCCGTGTGGTCTCGGTCTGAGCCCCAGCATCCAGACTTCACGTTGAGTGGAGCAAACCAGTTCCCAGAGAAACAAATCATTTCAATGCCTCTCGTCCCCGCAACCTTGGCTTCCCTGCCAATTTTTCCTTCCCTGAGGACATCCTTGCTGCTGTGGGACCACTGCTTTTGTCTTTGCTGCCTGCTCAGAGTCGGGGGTACGTGCGATGGGGGACGCGCTGCTTGGGGTAACACAGCACTCCCGGACCCAATTCCTCACCACCTCTGCTGTGGTCAGGTCCCTGCCTGCACTCGCCCCGGGGGGAAGAGCCAGAGCTGGCCAGAAAGTCATCCTGCTTGTGGAACATCCAGGAGGTGTTATTGCATCCACACTGGGGGTCTGAGCCAGCTGAGTTACCCTGGCTGGCTGGGGATTGTGGTTTTTAACCCCTCTGCTACTGGAAATGGCTAGAAGGAAGACGCCCTGGTGCACTGCCTCTTAGATTCAGGCATCTATATATGGTGGTGAATTAAGGACGTGCCTGGAGAGGGGCAAAAAAGCACATTTTCAGAAGCAATAAGGTTTGACTCTGATTCCTACAGGCACTGAGCAGCCAGAAATCCCTGCAATGCTCGGAGAAGCTTGGATAAACATCCTCACGCTCGGCTCCCACAGCCAGAGAGATGCCCAAGAGTAACTGCTTTACTTCTCAAACTGGATCCTACCCAACAACTGACTTCCCCAAAGCCATGGAGCGAGCAAAGGGCAGCTCTGGCCTAAGGCAGGAGTTCCTCCTTCCATCCCCAGCACCCACACCTGAGTGAGCATTTTCAGGTACCTCACTACAGCTCAGGGTAACAAAGGTCTTTCCTGCCTTCCCAGAGGGTGCTGAATGCTCCTCCTTTATTTTTGGTACCTCCACAGAGAAGAGACTGCTTTCCAAATTCTGCAGATACCATTTTTAGACAAATGCTTTTCTGTATCACCTGGTCATTTAACACCTCACACGATGGACCCCTGGCACAAGGAAATTCTCAGAGCACCACCCCAGACTATCACATAACATCAGCTTTATGAGTAAGAAAGCTAAAAGGACTAGCAGTGCAAGCGTTTAAAATACCCTTACCCGTGCTTTCTCCCTCGTGTTTCCCCACACAACTTTTCCAGCAATCAAAAGGAAAAAGAAATGGCTCCCTATCTTTGTGCTGACCTTGGAATAAAACCACCCACTTCGTTCTCAGGCTGCTGTTTAACAACTGCAACTATTCAAATTAGACTCACCATTAGGCTTGCTGTCCCCCCCCCTCACTCTTTTTTTTGCAATAGAGTTCGTGCCCGACAGTACTAGACAGGAAAAGAAGCAGCATTTTCATCAGAGTCTTTCAAATGGCAGGAAAAGAATTAGTCTTCACCACCACACTACCCAAAAAACCATCAAGTCCCAGTTTGGACTCCCACCGACCAGTGTGTGCTACACTAGAGAAAAAAACAACCACTCTGAGGACATGATTCCTTCGGGTTCAGCTCTGGAAGGGAGGCAAGGGTGGAAGAGAAATGAAAATTCCATCTCTGGTGGAAGACTAACCCTAACCCAACCCTAAACCCTAACCCTTCCACCACTGTCAGAGCAAAGAAATAAACCCTGATCTCACTAGAACTCTTTTCTTCTCTAGCAGCAACTCCAAAGACAAAAAAAACCTAATAATAATAAAAAAATTGAATCTGCTTTTGGACTAACTCCCTGCAGTCTAAGCCAGAGAAGTGGAAAAATAATTTGTGCAAAACTCCAGCCTCCTGGCCACAGCACGACCACACAATCCAGCTTGGGAAAGCCAGATCAACAACAGCAGCTGCTTTTACCAAGGCTAAGAACCCCAAGACCTTGTCCTCTGGAGAGGAGAAGTTGTGTACCGTTAAGAGAGATGAGCACCAGAGCAGAGCAGGGAAATGCCTGCGTGCAGCCAGGACAATGGGTCAGAAGGGGAAGCCTGGCCAGGCAGCTGCCTGTGCACATCATTACTCACTGCACTGCAAATCCATCTCCGTGGTCCTTTATGTCCTTCTGGCTTTTTTCAGCTATTTTCCAGCGAAGTCATAAAACAGAGCGAGCCGGTACCCGACTGTTCGAAACGCTGAGGATTAGGAATGGACTTCTGCAAGTCTGATGCATGCAAAGCCTTCCAGGGATCTTCTCCTGTGTCAGGAGAAGACCCAGGAAGATCTCCTGTGGGATCTTCCAGGGATGTCTCCCATCTCCTCCTTCCAGCAGGAGCTGAGGGGATGCATGGACATACTGAAATCAAGATACCTTCAGAGAACTTGTCCCCAGAAGGAGCCCAGCTTTAATAAGGATGAAAGCAAGTGAAGAGCTGACAGGGACTCTGCTGGGTTTGTAGATGTAATTTGAGAGCAAGCTGCCCTCGAGAAGAGCTGAAGGAAGTGAACAGTGCTGCACCAAGCAACAGCCCAGGACATCAGAAGTCCCCGAGTCACATCCCAGGCTCTCAAAGGGCCTACCTAGAGGCTCTGTAATGAGCTTGGCTTTCCCTTGGCCAGGAATACATTGTGTTATGTAAGTTTGCAAACTGCAGGCTTAACAGCTCTTCCTCTCTCCCTTAACTTCCCTAGTGTGCTGTCTCTTGGATAGTTTTCCATGGCACTGCTTCCCTGCACATGTGCTGGAATAGACTGAGCATGCCATCGTGTCCAAAATCACCATGGCTTCTGCTAGCACCTCAGAAAGAGGTGGGCTTGACCCTGCACCCTCCAGATGGAAGAGAGCGATCTGAGAGGCTTGAAGGAGACCAAGACCGTTGCAGAGCATTGCTTTAAGAGGTAGACACACCAGAACAATCCCTGGCAGCAGGCTCCAAGGTTCACAACAGGTTGGGACATAACACCTTCCTATCCCATGGATTTGAGGTTCTTCCTGCCACAAACCAAAGTCCACCTGAGCAAACAGCCTGAACGAAGGGTTGGAACAAGGTAGCACTGCCGTTGCCACCCACTCAGCAGCAAACAGCTCTTCCCTGTGCAGAAATTTCCCTCCATCCAGCCAGGCTTGGCACGCTCTGAAGAATGCCACGCTGGCCCAGAAGCTGCCATCTCCCACCGAGCAGTGTGGGATCTTGGGCTTCAGCTCAGCAAGTATCACCTCCCTGCAGAGAGACCACCTCTCATGCGCTGGGCTGGGAGGAAAGGCTCCCCTTGCAGGAGAGCTGCTGTCAGTCCCATGACCAGCCACATCCCACGCCACAACTCACACATGTGTCCCCAAACACAGCAGGAGCCCACCTGAGGAACTAACTGTTCCCCACAGGTACCGTCGAGAGAGATGTCCTAGAGATACCAGCAGAGCATGAACATCCCCATCCAGGCGTCAGGAACCTGAGCTCTCCCCACCCACCACACGGAGGTTCTCCTGCCTGGCCCTGATCCCTGCAAAACTGTGCAATTCAGCAATGGGAAAAAGGGCTGCCTGGGCCAGCTGGGGGCATGGAAGGCTTTGCCACCCATCCCACTGGGCTCCTCACCACGGGGGCAGCCCCAGGTTCCAGGTGTACCACCGCTGGGGACAGCAGCCTGCCTAAACGGGTGGGAATTGCCCCATGGAGCCTGCAAAGCCCCCCCTCCCCACCCCGACGTTGCTGGAGGGTGGGTGGACTTTCCCCGCACACAAGCAAAAGGACCCTCCGCTTCTAAGAGGCGGTTCTGGACCCTCAGACAGGGTTTGCCCAGGCTCCGACTCGGTCCCAGCTCTGCGAGGACCTCGTGTGCCGATTGTCACCCATCCCGCAAAAAACCCACTCGCCAAAGCCCTGACCCCGCTCCCCCTGCTAAGCGGGAAGGGCCAGAATCCCCCCGATGGGACCACGGTTGATGTCCTTCTTGATCACCTCCAGCTCCTCCAGGAATCACCGCGGGAGACCGGGAGCCGTGGGTTATCCCAGTGGGGTGGCGGTGGGAACCCCGGGAGGGGACCGGGCAGCGCACGCATCCTCCTCCCTCGGGGCGAGCCGAGCATCCCTGCGAAGGAGCGCGGACACCCCGCACCCCGGGGGTGGTAGTGGGGGTCTGGCTGGCGCCGGACCTCTCAGCCGGGGGAGCCCTACCTGTCTGAAGTCGGCAGTGAGGGTGACGAGGGCGCCGTCGGCCGTCCGCAGCTCCAGGCTGATGCAGTCGGAGCCGCTGTCGGCCTGCAGGCTCTCCTCCGTCACTTGCCCGCCGGGCAACCGCACCCGCACCCGCAACTCGGCTCTGGCCGCCGGGCCCGGAGAGCCGGGCAGCGGGGCCAGCGCTAGCCACAGCAGGGCGGGCAGCGCCNCCCCGTCGTTAAAGGGCCAGCGCGGCCGCTGAGCGGGAGCGGAGGGCTTTTTCCCAGCTCCCCCCCACCCCGAGGGGCAGAGGAGTTGGCTCCCTCCCAAGCAGTGCCCTCGGTCCTCCTGGCACTTAGGGAAAAGCGGGGGAGAGAGTCATAGAACGGTGGGGGGTTAGAAGGGAGCTTGGAGGTCATCTCTTTCCTCCCCCCGCCTTGCCGCGGGCAGGGACACCTCCCGGTAGACCGGGCTGCTCAAAGCTCCGTCTCAGAACGGGCAGAGACACCTCCTCCCGGCAGCTCTAGGGCTTTCCCGCATTCGCTCTGTGTAGCTTTGTTTCTTCCTTTCTTTCTTTCTCCCCCTCTTGGGACACACAACTACCTCCAAACTGCGGCTGGGAGGGAGACGGGGAGGGCAGCGCTAAGAACAAAGCCCAGCTCTTCCACCCGAGTCCTCTAAACATGCGGTTGGTGTGAGCCCAAGGGTATTTACATGATTGCTCTGGCGGCTCTCACCCTGCACTGTTACAGGGTGTATTCCTGCCCCCGAGGACGTAGCACGGGCCACTTGAGCCTTTTTCTTTCACAGGCACGAAGCCCTGGGTCCCTTCAGACTCAGGAGTTCTTAGTCAAAAAGCTGCCCTTCACCCACCCAATTCTGCAATCGCTTCCAGATGGGCAGATGCTCATGAAGGGCCCCTTTGATTTCAAAAGGTCTCCCTGCAAACACAAAGGTCACTGTGGCCACAGGATCAGGGCCTCCAAAAAGAAGAAAAAAAAGAGAGCTTTGCAGGGAGAAGCAGAGAAATAAATCGGGGAAAAAAACATTTAAACCCACACTTCCAGGCAAAGAGATCACTCTTGTCCCAGCAGTGCTTTTTGTGGGACCTCACACAAGTTTTAACCCTAAATTTTTTTACAGCCTCCCTCAAGCAGATTGTCTCCTTGCAATACTTTTCAGGACAATAGCAGTGCCAAAAACAAGAGCTGAGGAGAAGGAAAAGTTAAGAGGTGCAGTCAGGGGAGCAAAGAAACGTCTCAGCTCAGACACAAAAAGAGAGGGAGGACCCACAAGGTAGAAACCTACAGGAAGACAGTTCCTCATCACAAAAGCTGCAAAGGAGAAGGCCCTGCTCACAGTGGGTTTATTCAGAGGAGATTATGCAAAAAGACAGGAGGACCACCCCCCCCAACAGGAGCTGGAAGAAAACGTGCCACGAGGCCAGTGGGCACACATAACCTTTGGAAGGCTTCCAGTCCAACGGGCCATGCTTGCTTCTTGGGACCAAACTGGGATTCAGCTTCCCTGTTGAACCAGGGTTACTTCAGGTCCATCAGCTTGCAACTGAGCCCCAAGCTCCAGAGCACAGTACGGTCCTGTGCCTGTGCTGGAGGATAAAGGACAGAGGGAGATGAGGTAGTACTCCCCAACAGCTCCACAGGGTTGTGAGAAGATGCCCTCTCAGCTGCAGGTTTTAGCAGTGCCCACTGTGTACCTGGATCCTGGGGTGCAAGAGGTAATTCAGGGCTGTCCTTCACCCCGGTGCCAAGCTGGCTTGGAGTTAAGTGGTATCATTTTTCTCCTAGAGCAAAGGCCATCAGAAAGCAGCCTCTCAGGGAGTCAGGGAGGACTTTCCAAGGCTCAGCACCTTGCCAGGAATGCTGTAGTCCTGCAGATTGCAATTTGAGCAGGCCATAGCCAAACCTTCAATCTGACCCGGGAGCTGTAGGTTTGATCCCAGTCCCAAAACGGATGGACACACAGGCAAGAAGTACTGGGGAGAGGATTCAACACACTGGCAGGCAAAAGAACTGAAGAGCAAGTAGCTCTTTCACAGAGAAAAGTAACCAAGGAGCAGAGGAGAGGAAAACTTTGCTGAGGTTTGAAAGAGACCAAAAGGAACAGACAGGGGTGGTCAGCATCCCAGCAAGAGACACTTGACCACGTTAGTGGTGGGTGGAGAATTTACACAGAGCTCTAATACTTTGGGACAGGTTTGAGTGGCTAAACCAATTTTTTACTGATGTCGCTCGGGCTCAGCTGCCTGTGCTGTTTGCTCACATGGGACAGCTCTTCATACACATGATCTACTTCCCAACTGTAGGAAAGGTGAAACATGACTTGGAGTTCAATGTTCCCGCCGCAAGAGCAGGGTCTGGGTTGCATTTAGTTTTACTGAATGGTAACGGTCTGAGCCAAGAGTTTCTGGTATGTGTGCATGCTGCAGTCTTTTTACTGGGAGGAAGCTTCCACTAAATACCTCAGCCACGGTTAAGAACAAGATTAAGGAAGAAAATATGCTGTTGAGAGAAAACACTCTCTTTGTTGTGAGGTTCCAGCAGGGCAGTGCGTGGGAGCAGGGCATTACAGCCTGACACAGGGTTTGCCTCGGTCCCTTAGATGCACCCTTTGCCATCCCTGGGGAAATCCACCACTATTTAGCCAAGCTACCAGTCTACATTCCCTCTTCCTCACCTCAAAACTTCCCTTAGAGCAGCTCAGTATTGCATCAGCACCTCGGAAAACCAGGAAGGGATCAGTGCCCACTAAGACATGGACCCAAAGATGGGTCCATCTCAGCATTTACCTGCTGTAAAACCTCAGAGCCTTGGCAGGGAAGGGAAAAACAGAAAAAGAGAGTGTGAGAAATCCTCTAGCATCCCGCAGCAGGCTCCCTGGATAAACTGCTTGCAAGAGCCCTGCCTTCCCTGCATGCAAATTCACCAGGCAAACAAAAACGTTTGCAGCCACCCTGTCTTCACCACTTACCACCCACTTGCTGCTGCACACATGCTGTCAAGCCGGGTGATGCCTAAGTACCTGCACCATCCTCTCCATCTCTTCTATCAAAAGATCTGCCCTGCTGTCCCCACCCCCCCAAAAAAACCCTTTCCCCTCTTAATTCAAAATCAGCTCTCCCTTATGCAGTCCAGGATGCTTCTTGACCAGCTGCCTGAACACAAGAGCATTTAAGACCAAAGGGAATGAAGGCCCTTTCCCCTTGCTGTTTCACCCCAAAGTGAGTAATCAGTCAATACTCTGGAGCCATTAGCATCTGAAGTTTACCCTCCCGTGGAGGGGAGAGCAATAATTACTGCTACTTTCTCATCAACTTACAGTAAGGCACTGTGGCCAGCTTTCTTATTATGAGCACAGAACCGAGGTATTCAAACCACCACAACAACAGCACCAGCGGCACATCAAAGAGGGAGAATGTTTGTTATGAATGAGATGCTTATTCTAAGAAACAATTTTGCTAATTCAGCAGGGAGCTGGGCAGTGGGAAGAGCAGCTTGCTCCTCCGACGATGAGAACTTCCCCTCAGAAGGGAACTGCTCTGCTGCCAGGATCTCCCCTGCGTCCCTGCTCTTGGAGGGGCAAGAGACACCCCTCCTACCATCCTCTGGGACAGGAGAGGAGGGAGAAAGCGAGCTCTGCCCATGCTGGGTGATCAGAGGGCTGCAGGGGGCTTTTGTGCAGGTGCAGCACCACACCTCTGCCAGACCTCAGTCCCATCCAGCTCTGCTGTTGCAGAAACAAGCTTCATTGCAGCCAGCGTGCTTCCCCTCAGACTGCTGAATCAAACACCCACAGCGGTTCCCGAGATGCTCTAGGTCCTCCAAGTTGTCTCTGCTTCCTCAAAATGGCCTCTAGTTTGCCACTTCAAGTTGCCTTTACCCCCATCATGCACTCTTGTTGAACTGAAATTTGGCATGGAAGCCCTGGCTGTCAGGGAAGGCAGGCATCCCAGCAGGGCTCCCTGAGAAGGTCTGTTCCATACCTAACTGCTGGGACCCTAGGAGCAACAACAAGCCTTAAACATCCACCCTCAGCCCCCCCTGCCCTTACACCTCCTCTGCTCTGGCTCCACTGATCCTTTCAAGCAAAGACCCTGGTCCTCCAGCCCTTACCTGAGCTCCACTGTAGGTAGGACCTCTTGAGCTTGACTTAGTCTCCTCAGCACGACCCCGGACCTGGCTTACCATCTCACACTTGCCTGGTGGACTGTTGGCTTAACCAGTTGTCCCTGCTAAGCCTGCTCTGCTCACCCTGTCCGTGCTGACCTTGTCCCACTTTGCCCATCTTCTCCAGTGGGGCACCCCAGCTCTGTGTGCTCTACACATCCAGCTCAGGAGAGGGTTGGGGGGCCTGGGAATGGCTTAAATGGAGCTGTGGGGCCAGTGGAAAGAGTCTGTGTGGGCTGAGACCTGGGTGAGGCTCGTTGGGACAATTAGTGCCTGCTGGTGTGCTCAGGTCCCTGACACCAAGTCTTTTCCAAGCTGGAGCTCAGACAGATCATGGAGGTCAAGCCATATTTCTTGCAAGGTGATTTATTGGGCTGATGTGCACTAAAGAACCATACACAACACCCTTGCTTGGCTCAGACATGGGGGAGATGGATGGAGCAAACAGCAAAGCTGTGCATACACCTGTGTTGCCAATGCAAGAGGTCTGAGACTAGATTCTGCTCACCTAGACCAGGATGGTCCACAAAGTGCAATGGAAAGAGGCAAGATCCTAACCCTCCTGAAGCTGGGAAGCATGACATGCTCTTGGATGGAGGTAGAACAGGGAGCTTGAGAAGGCTTCCCCGTGCAATGCATTTCTCGGGGAGCTCCTCACAACACGCTCAGAAGCTCTGCAGATCCTTTCTGCTGCGCTTTCAGCAGGGAAAACAGTGCTGTGCAGCTACATCTCCTCAGAAGCTGCAGGGCTGAGCAGAACCCTGGGAAACACCCCGTCACCGCAGCCTCGTGCCCTCATCAGACTGCTGTTCCAGCTAGCAGATCCCGAGAGCCACCCTCTCTCCTTTTGGTTGGGCTCTGAAAACCCATGCAGCAGTTGCCCAAAGCAGCTTGAGAGATCTAACCTTCAGAAAGAAAATAAACCAAGAGCAAGCTTTTGCCCTCCGATCGGTCCCCGAGTTTCTCATGTTATTTACACTGCTGTTAAATTCAACTGGAGCTGGCGTAGCTGGGGTCAGCCATCAGACCCAAATGTTCTGCCTTGATCTCTTTCATCTTCCATTCTCCATTTCTGTGCCAAACTCGACTTTTAAAGCTACATCAAAGAATGATCGGTGCTTTTTGAAGGATTCCATTAGGGCAACTGTTTTGGGGATCTGAACACATAAAAATCCTGCTTTTTTTCTGATGCTCACAGTGCTGCAGAACTAATAGAGCTCTGGCAGAGTTAATTGGATTTCTTTTTTTTTTTAACCCTCCCAGTTCCCCAACTTGTTGACTAAATCCCAGCTATTATCAGGAACATCACAACAGAGGACCTGAGGCTTGATCTGAAGCTCTGGGAAAGGATTTGTGTTGTGGTGTTCAGTAGAGATCAAACTGTTACAGAAGGGAATCAGGCTTCAAGTCCTTTTTCATTCACTAAAAACTGTTCAGTCTCCCTTTGGAGTGTTCCCTGCTCCCCCTCCTGAATGCCCTCCTTTTCTCAGTGGTTACATAAAACAAGCTTCTGCACGGCGTTTAAAAACAGCTTTACTGCCTTAAAACAATGCCTAGCATCTTCTGTCTCTGACCTGTTTACCACCCTATTCTCTGTCTTGGGCAATCTGAAGGCTGAGGAGTATGGCAGCCGGTGTGTAATTAAATAAACAGACCCCAGTGGCTGAGCACTGGGAGGTTAACTGAGTGCTCGACCTCTGCAGTGTATGCATCTCTCCTCCAGAGAGGCTGATGTCCTGATTAGATACACATTGAGATACCATGCTCATTTATGCAGAGGCTGGATGCAGCTGCAGGGAAGATGCGAAAGGCAGAGGGCAGGGGGAGGAGGAGCGGGCTCCTGGGGTGTGCAGGAGGGGGTTCTGCCCTTCTTTCTCCGGGGTGAGTTCATGGGAAGAGACTCAAGAGCAGGAGCCTGCTCCTGCTGTGGTCCCCGTGACCTGGTTCACAGATAGGATAGAATAGGGAAAGGCCTCAAAAATAATGCCCTCAAAGCCACCCAATACGGATGAGGATTCCTCACAGGGGACCTGAAGCCCTAAGAGAGGAATTCTGAGCCGTGGGAGCTGGCAGGGACCATCCACATCAAGATCTGGGCTGTCTTTCCCTAGGAAGGCCATGAGAGCTGGAAGGATCACAGGGAAAAGTCTGGTCTGTCTGAAGGAGAGACTTTAGAGTTCACACTGCGGGTGTAGACTTGGGAGCTACTAGGAAACGCTTGGGAAATCCTCCTTGTGGCCAGCACTGTTCTGCAGCTCCTTGCATGAATAATAAACAGCAGCTTTTGTGAAGCAGGCTCACAGCTAAGCAGTGGCTGTGGGTGTCTTCTGCAGAAGACACACTCTTGGCGTGGGCCAAAGCACATCACACTGGAATAGGAGTGGGGTTTGGTAGTTTTTGTGGGTCAGCCCTTCCCTTTTGCTGAAGATTTGGGCAGGCTTCCCTTTGGGTCCAGCTTCTGTCCTCTGCTGGGGGCAGAACAGAAGTTATACCTCAAGAGTCAAATTCACATGCCTTTTGTGTTTAATGGGTCTGAATGGCAGGACAGGCTGGGTGCTCCTTGTCTTCTCCTGCTCCAGCCTTTTCCTGCCCCACTCAGGCAAACTCTGCTCCTTCCCTGAACATCTGGATTCAACTATCAAACAAGAGGCTTTCTGTAACGCATTCCTCGCCTCCCTCACTGCTTCATGCCTCCCAGGGTTTGTCCTGCTCACAGAGGGAATAAAGACAAAGAGGGGGAGGTCGGAGACTCACCACGACAGGGCAGGATGAAGGCATTGGGAGGTGAAAAACTTCTTTCTTTCCCTTTCCTGAACCCAGCTCTTGGCCTGTTGGACGTGGGCTCCCCCAAATACCACACAAATACAGGGAGCCCAATCCAACCCTGAGGTTCAAACTTCTGAGGCTGACACACAGTGAGCTCCACTGTTGTGTTGTGTTTTGGGAAAGAAGAGATTCAGGAGGTTGGATTCTGTCCATCCAAGACCTCTGAGTGAGTGCAGCCACCCCTTGCCAGACGTACTGCTGACGGCAGAAGATCTTAATAGAAATTAAAGTCTATCCTCTCAGGCCCTCCATGGGTTTAGAGATAAAAACGGATAAGGTCCGGGAGAAATGGTCCACTTGGCCTGCCCTCTGATGGAGCCCTCAATCACGTGTTTCTGGGAAAGCAAGCAAGTACCCTGCTGTGAACATCTGAAATAACAGCCCTCAGGGACATCTACTGACCCGTCTCAATCAGAGGTTGGCTTTTGCCCTGAAGTATGGGGACTTAGATCCCTTCTAGCTGATTTCTTACGCTGACTTGATCAGAGCTGGGCAGGAAGTACAAAGCCAGGTCCTCTGTGGCCATTAACTGGAAGAGCAACTTTTCAGAGAGCTGCTCCTTCCCTCTGCTGTGGTCTCACCTGGGGGGTCGAGGGACAGGCTCATGCACTGGAATTTCATGCCCTGCAAGACCTCAGCTCAAAATGAGGAGGCATGGCCTCACCATGGACATAGGTGCCCGCTCCCTTTGCACAACTGTGGTCTTGGGGACACCAGCAAGAAGGAAATGCTGGGGAGGGAGATGCCACTATGCCTAGGATTGCCAGCTCTGAGCTCTCCTTTAAGATATTTGAGCATTGGAGAAGGAGATGCTCCCTCAACACTGTGGTATAGGAAAGAGAGGAATAAAAGTGGTATCTCACTAACTGGACTCCCACTGGGTATCCCGAGGAACCCAGTTAGAGAGATGATCTCTGCCACATTCCTGCTGGTGCTTGGTGCTGACTCGGAAGAGGTTAATTTAAATCAGCACAGTTTATGCTGGAATGATCCCAGAGGAAATTACAGGGGGGGGAAACAGCCGGTGAGTTCTTCCTTCATAGATCTAATCGGGAGGCTGACCAAAGCCTGCATAAAAGAACATCAGTGTTGAGTTAAGCAGTATCCTTTAAAACAAAAGGATGTGAATCTCCTATGCAAGGCAAGCCTAGTAAAAGAGATGTTATAAATCTAAGTGAAGCCCTCAGATTCTAAAGGGATATAAATCTAATTAAAGTGATATAAATCTAACTGAAGAAAAACACTCTAAATCCAGCCAAAATGATATCCATCTGAGGAAAGCAATGCAAATACACTAGAAACACCATAAATAAAATCAAAGCAATATATAAGATGTAATGGAAGCAATCTGAAACCTAAATCAAGCGATATAAATATAACAGAGTGATATAAAACTAATTAAACTGATTTATAAAATGGACATTTCGAAAAGAATCCTGACCCACAGAAGACGAGGGTAGCTGAAGAAATGGACCAGGACAGGTTTATGAACACTAAAAAAAAACCACCTGCAGCTACAAAGAGTAAACCAAGGTTAATTAGGTGCTGTGTTTCAGGGCAATCTCCAGTTGCAGAAGGGGTCAGGGAAGCTCCCTTTCGAGTGCAACACCCAGTCATGGCCCTTTCTCTCCTTACGGGAATGGCAAGAAAGCAAAACGGGGGGCTGTTCGCATGGAGGAAAGGTAATGTGGTGAAAATAATGAGAGCTCTGCTTGGGGGGAGCCCCAGCACCTGCCAGCCCAAGCCCCTGCCAGCCCTGGGGACGCTCAGTTAAGCAGGAGTTCGTGGGAATGAGCATAATCCCCTTGCACGGCTGAACGCACTCATCCGACTCTATGGGACCTGGCACGGCAAGGGCGGGGGGGGACGACTGGGAGGGCCAGCCCTGTGTTGAGGGTCGACTCTCAAAGCAGTTGGGAGAGATCAGAGCCCATTTAAGCCCGAAGCAAAAGGTGAGGAACATTCTAGCCACACTTTGCCATGGGGGCATAGAGCCAGCAGCGGTGGGACCGACTCTCTGGAGCCATTAGCGTGGCGGGCAGGGTGAGCTGTCGGTGGTGAGTGGCTTCCCCCTCTCCCCTCACCTCCAGAGGGGTCCAGTGTCCCCTCCAGACAAGGGGACAGGCAGCTGGCACAGTCCTGTCTGAAGGGTCTTCCCCAGGGAGGCTCGTTTCCATTTCAAACTTCCCTGTACACAGTGAGGCAATCAAAAATAATGAAGAATTTAGGGATTTTTTTTCCATTTCACTTATGAGCAACGAACCCCTCCTTCCCCCTTCCATGTTTAAAGGCAGAATTCTCCCAAATCTGTGTTCGCAGAGGAAGGCAGAGGTTAATATTTTTCTCTTAAACTGGAAAAAAACCTCATTGGTAGCTTCCATTTTCATCCGCTTTCACATAAAATAAAACGCCTTTTGGTTTTCACTTGAGTGATTTAATAACTGACCCGACATGACCACAATACAAATAATTAATAAGGCTGTTGCTTGTCTTTGGAAAAAAATCCATTTCAGAAAATAGTCAGATCTGCCCCAAACCCTGTCTTTCTTTAGGCAAAAGAAGCTCTTTCTTTTCATTCTGAATAGTAAAAATGTCCTCAGCTCAGCTTCACAACGAGCTTTTCCTTTCCAATCTTATTCCAAAGGAAAGTGCCATATGTTCTATACTTAGGATTTCAGCATTTTCTCATGCTTGAAAGTCATTTGGCATTTGAGCATCTGCAGTGGTCTGAATTCCATTTTTCCAAGAGGAAAGGAAAATACCTGTTTTGTGGAAACTTACTGAAAAGCAACAGCCCCCTCCCTCCCAAAACCCCCAGCCCCAACAATGAAGGTTAGAAAGCAGCCTGGAGGAAAATGCAAGTATTTTCTTCTTCCAGATTTAGCTGGAAATATTTCCTATCTTTTCCTGGAACTTTTATGCAAAATTAGGCAGTGTCTTGGACCGAGAGGCCCACTGAATCACAGAGCTTTAAAAAAAGAAAACCAACCCCAAGTTAACCAAAATGTCAATTCCCTTCATATACAGACAGATGCATTGCATTCTGTGCCACCTCACCTTGCGTGGTCTTAAAGCTCGTTGGAAATAACCCAGTAAAGTATTATTTTATGTTATTATATCCTATCTTCTCATATCATGCCATCATCTCATCTCACATCATATCATCTAATTTCTATTCTTCTCATCAAAGCCACGTGGGGGGTCTAACCATGGGGATCAGCTTGAAACTGGGTTAAACAGCTGGAGGTGACCAGGAGCTGTTTGGACCACACCTCTGCTTTAAGGTGCCTCCAGCAAAACCTCGCAGAGCTCCTGGAATTGAGGAGGTGGGCAGACGTTCAGCATGGCTGAAATTCAAGCCTGATTGACCCCAGCCTGGTAGGAATGCGATGTGACACTTGGAATTAACGAATGAGCTGGAAACTGGAAAATAAGTCTGGTGGCTAACAGCTAGAAGTAACATGGCAAATCCAGAATGAGCTCCCAAGAGCCCAGGTTCCCACAGCAGCACATCAACACCTCCTGCTTTCCTCTGGCTGTTGGTAACCCTTCAAAAAACTGCAAGTAAGCCTCAGCTAGAGTCTGTCACGAGGGAGTAAATCATACAGGTCGCTAGAGCTATCCTTCTGTGCGAGGTTTGTATAACTTGACACTGAGAAGGATTTCACCTCAGCAATTAGTCCCACCCTGAAATCAGTGCTAGTCCCTGTGAGCCCCGGGGCCAGGATGGGGCTCTAGGGATTTCACATAGTGCAAATGCAAGCTGGATCCAGCCCTGGGACTTAGCAGGGGTTCACGGCCAGGCTGGTTCTCATCCTATTCTTTTGCTGGAGTGGTTGCAGTCAGTATTGAACACAGAAACTGAAACCATTGTGGTGACAGAATTGACAAACAAAAGCTCCAAAGCCACGCAGCACTCGCTCTGAAGCATCACTGAAACTTTTCCAGTGGCTACAGGAGAGTAAGTGCTGCCCAGACCAGCCTGAAACACAGTGGGAGCAGCTTGGTGCATCGTATGCCACGTGCACAGGCATGAAAGAGCCTGTGATAAACTAGCACAATGACAGGGACTGATTTAGGCTAGGGAATATTGCTGGTTATTACAACAGAGTAAAGGATTGGGGTTGCAATGATGTTTGGAGATGGATAAGCAAGATTTTAGTGGTGGTCCAGTACTTCTGGGGTTGAGGCTCTGTCTTCGTGCTGCCTGTTGACATCACCCGGCCAGTGAGACCCTGGCACTTACCTGAGAAGCCCCAGGCCTTGCTGCAATAAAAGTAGTTAAGTGTTAAAATGATTATCCTGTCTGAAGAGAGGTATTCAACAACAGAAACGTGGTAGTCTGTTAAGAAATGTAATCAAAACTCAAAAGCCAGGCTTGATGAGTCTAGAGCGGGCTAGTTATAACATCCAAGCCTGGAGTCTGTTCCTGCAAAGGACCCGGGGTGGTGGCTGGCTGTGGGAGTCAGAGTAGCACAGCTGATAGAGGCACCTCAAACTCAGAGGTGAGGGATAGAGTCAAAAAAGAAGGGAAGAGAGGACCTCATCCACAGAGGGAGTCAGGCAGGCAGATCTATAACCTTTAAAAGAGTGGGGTCCTCCTTTGGGTGACATCTGTGCTGCTTGTGGCAAAGGGCTCTGCAGTCACCCTGCTCCCAGGGACAGGGGTACCACACTGTTCACCTCTGAGCCTGGAGCAGACACGACAGTTGAGTGTGAAGGCAATGCAGAGGCTGCTCTACCTTACACAGGGGTGAGAGGCAGCTCCATGTCTGCTTGGGAAGGCAGGTGAAGAAGAACATTACCTTTCCTCCTCCCAGGGAAGGTATTATCTCCTCTCCCAAACTTTCTGAAGTGAAACCAGTGGCATTCCACCCCACACAGAGCGATTAGGCAGAGGAGAGGGAGAGGGAGAGCTAGCTGAGGTCCAGGTCACACTCTTGGCATCATCAACTGACCACAGCTCTTGACTAACACTTGTAAATTTTTGTTGGTTGCTCCAGTAAGCCATCAAACTAGAGATAATGGAAAGAAACCCCTCCTGTGCCAGTTCCTGCAGCCCCTCCTGCAGCTCCCAGACCCTGCTTCTGCTTTGGCTCCAGCTCCTGGATGCCGCTTACCCTGAGACGTGGCTCCTGGAAACAGTCCACCCTCTCTCCCTCGTCTCCATCTTCCTAGCTCAATTCCTAGCTCAGGGTCCTCCTGCCTGCTGTCCCTGCAGGCAGCGTTGATGGAGGCAGGCCAAGGGACAATCTGTTCTTCATTGAGGTCATCCTGCAGCTTGCTGCTGATGTGGCGTTTGGGGGATGGAGCCTAAAAAAAAAAAAGAAAAGCAATAAAAAAAAAAATGTCTTCCTAGCCTGGCTTCAGTTCCAGCACTGCTGGTGGACTGATAAAGCCTGAGAAGCACAAGGCCAGCAGAAGAAACCCAACACTTCCAGGTAACCCTTTATACCCCTACCCTCCTACTCCCGCACCGGTGGCTAAAAACCACAGCACCTCACCGCCTGGGCACAGTACCAGGGCTTCAAAGGAATATTTTCCATCTCCCTAGGAGGTCTTTCCAAGGTCCTTTTCTGGTTTTCTACAGCACCCCCACCACCCCCATTTCAGGGGCTTCCCCCCTCGCTGCTCCCAGAGGGCCCCCCCACTTGCTGGGAAGCTCTTTCCCTACAGCCCAGCCAAGCTGCTGTGTCATTTTAATGACCCAGCTCTAAATGTAGCTGCCAAACTCAGACAGTTTCTCAGATTCTGGTGAAAAATCACAGCTGTCTGAGAGTTTCCTGTTGCTTTGCTTTCCCCCATTTCCCCACCCCACCCCCTCCCCCCATTAAGGAGGTAGGGAAAGCAGGAATGCAAAAGCTGAGGAGCCTTCAGAGCAAGGAAGTTTGGGTTTTGTTTTTTTCTTCTCCCCAGTACATCAAAGGCAAGATGTGCATGCCTTCCCTTTCTGCAGCACCAGGGAGAAAGCAGCAGCATCTTTTGAGAAGCTACCTGTTCCCAAATCCCAACCTTCCCCTCATGAAAGACCCGGGCTCTGAATTTCAAATACCCCAAGCTCTGGAGTAGCAGCTTGAGCCAAACCTCTTCGGGCTTTGAGGTGGGACAACTGGGACGTCCCCTTCGGGTGCCCAAGGCACTGTGGCATGATGCTCAGAGGTTGGCTAAGGGGAAGGCAAGATGGTCCTGCTCGCAGCTGCCCTGCCAACCACTTCCAGGCTGGGCAGCCAGCGAGTCGCCAAAGGCGCCAGGCTCGAGAGAACGGAATTAATTGAGCATCTCTGAGCACTGCAGGAGGAACCACGTTCTGTTCCCTGCACAGCTCACGGGGCAGAGTTGCAAAAGAACAAGAATGGCTGACTGGGATGGAGCCACAAAAAGGTCAGGGCACTCTCCTCTGTATTAGCAAGCAAAGAGATACCTTCTGCTTGAGATAAGAGGCACTAACCACAGCGGGAGGGAAGGCAGAGCCTGGCACTTTGTGCTCTGCCTGTTGAGAGCAGAAGCTCACGAAGCACATGCTGTACAGC
>VZTM01038090.1:120753-157643 GCA_013400555.1 Jacana jacana
CCCCCCCTTCTCCCCATCCTCCCTCCTTCTCCCTTTGAATAGGAGAGCAAAGCGGCCAAGGGCTCAGCTCCTGCCAGATTGTACAGGCTCAGAGGGGGCAGGCTGTGTCACTCAGTGGAGGAGTAAACATCAGGGGAAGCTGAAAGGGCTCTCTCAGGCTGTGCTTGAGCTAAAATGCCAAAGAGCACAGGAAGCACTTGAAATCCCCAACAGGGGACTACCTGTTGGGCAGCAGAGCAGCCCAAGGACTGCTGCTACTCTGTGAAAGCACAGACAGGCAGGGGCTGACGCTGGCACAAGTGCTCTGTCGTCTTCCTGCTGCTCAGCACAGCGGTACTCGGCTCCTTGACCGGTGCCCAGCAGCAGCATTGCAATTTTGTCATGGCCAAGCTCTTCCCAGCACAGCCCATGTCAGTGCCCTGACACGAGAGACGCCGTGCCAGTGGAGGTGCCATCTTTTGGAATAAGATGTAAACCCAACTGTCTGACAGCCTGGACTATAAAAGTTCCCTCAGCAGCTTCTGCCAGTGTTATCTTCCTCCCTCGGCCGAGTTCCAGGTTAGGAACTGAACAAAGCAGTAGCAATGAGCTGCCAGTATTTAAATGGAGCAGTTCCCACAGACACTTCCCTACCTCTGCCTGTGATGGAACTCCGCAGAGCAGGCGCACGTGTGCGCCCCTAGAAAGGGAGCTGTGTTTACTTCTGGCTTGTTCAAACAGCAGCAGTTACAAAAATCCTCTCTCATAACCATCACTCAAGCAGGGAAAGTGGCTCATTTGGCAAGGAGATTGTCATCGAGAGCAGCTTGCTGGAGATGTTTGCACTGTGTTTCTGAGGGTATAATGAGTGTGCTGATAAGATAGCGCAGGAGCTAGCTGACTTAAACGAGGGGGGAAGATGTTGACGGAGAAGCTGCTAGCTGTATTCTGCAAGGCCTTTGGGAAATACCCTGCTGGCACCCTATTGAGGCAACTGCATTTACTCCTAAGCCTTTATTTCAGGTCACTTAGGGAGAAGGTCTACCTAGGACAAAAAACGTCTTGGAGAGCTGAGACTTCCAGTGTCATGTTTTCTCCCCCAGCAAGGAAGCTGCGGGGTTTGCCTTCCTGCAAAACCATCCCTTCCCAGCATCTGCAGCATTCACAGAATCACCTCAGGGATTGGAAGGGATCTCGAAGGATCATCTAGTCCAATCCCCCTGCCGGAGCAGGAACACCTAGAGCAGGTTCCAGCAGGGAGTAGGGGAAGAAGAGGTATCGGCAAACCCCTGAGGAACCCCTGGTACCTCCTGGCAATTAATCATGAAGGCACTCACCCCAGCAGCCCTGCTTGGGACCTGGCAAGACGGACATGGACCAGGAGAGCAGCATAAAGCTGGACTGGCTCCAACACAGGCACATTTTCACTGCTTCTTCTGTGCTTTGGGGCCGAGCTCAGCAGCTCTCCTGCACTCCCAGGCTGGCTGCGTTTCACTAGCAGTGGGTTTACCTTCCTAGCAGAGAACAGAAAAGCCAGAAAGATTACACTTAATGAAGCTCCAGCCCCATCCTCTGCCCCTGACCTTCCTCCTCCCTCCCAGCAACACCTCCAGGGACACCAGGGACCGATACATCCCGCCAGGATAAGGACCAGGGCAGCTCCAAGCATCCACCCCACCGCCAAAGATGGGGTCTTGAGATAACATCTCCCTACCCCTGCTCAGCCCCAAGGCAGGGCAGGCTCATCCTCTCCGGTGGGGATTTTCCAGCATGCCCACCTTTCTGGAGGCCCTTTTCCCCGCGTGGCTCCCGACACCCGTGTGCGGGCCACCGAGGACACCTAGTGGCTGGCGAGCCGTGCCAGGCTGCCCTCGCCCCTCAAGCAGCCTGCATGCTGGCACCGGGGCTGGCGGGCTGCCCTAAGGATGCTGCCCCCCATCACTCACCTGGGGTGGGAGCAGAAGGGCAGAGGGAGCTCCCCTCTTTGTCATTGTGCTGGCACACATGCCCCAAACCCAGGGAAATCCCATAGAATAGAGGAGGGGGGAGAGTGGGGCTCAGATTATTTGAACACTGCATGGTGTGGGCACCTGGGTGCAGAAGGTCAGCAAGGAGGCACCTCCTGTGTCCTCCCAAGCTGGACTTACACATCCCCACAGCGTCCTCCCAAGCTGGACTTCCACATCCCCCCAGCATGGGGCAGGGTACCAGCAGGATAAGGGGAGCTAGGATGGGCTGGAGGATGCTGGGCATAAGGAAGGTGGGATTTGGGTGGCCAGTAGGGCTGCACTGGCTAGCCTGGGGTCTTCCCCCATCGTTGGGATGCTCAGAAAGCCCTGCTCTCTAAAAAAACTCATTAAAAGCGTGCTGGGAGGGACCTTACCAGTCACTGTTTCATATTACCTTGCTGCACGGGCAAGATGTGAATGCCGAGTGCAGGAGAAGGACTAAAGCCCTCCAGGTGAGAGAGGTAAGAACCTTCCAGCAATGCCCAACAGACCTTCACCCGTCAGGAACATGATTTTTACAAGTCAGTTGCTCTTCAGCTGGGCACTCTCCTCAGCAAGAGCTTGGGCATCCTTCGTGTGTGTCCACACGTACCCAACCTCCCCTTCTCACCACCCCGGGGCCAAGCTCTCCAGGACAGGTACAAGCATGTGGGTGAGGGCAACCCCCCCACTGCCCTCCCACCCCACCTCTCTCCTGTAGTGGCAGAGGTGGCCCTGGGTGGCAATGTGTCCCCCTGACATGGGGAATTCGCCCCAAAATGCTGCCCCGGCCAGCACAGAGTATGGGGTCTTTGGTGCCAGAGCACAGGGAGTGTGAGGCAAGGGCAAGTGTGCCCTGTCCCGTACCAGGAGAGAGCTGCAGCTGCCCCAGGCCTGCAGCTTTCTCACCCCATCTTCCTCCACCCCCTTGGCTTTCCTTCCTGGGTGCCAGCCAGCCCCATGACGCTACGTTAAGGCTGCGTTGGGACTTGATGGAGCCTCACACTTACATGCAATTAACGTAATAAAGGCCAGGCAGCTAGTGCATGCGTGGAGTCAGCCGGAGCAGCAGGGACGAGCAGCTCACCGAGTTGCTCAAGCCCCAGGTGTTCCCTTCCCCATACACAAGGAGCACCATCCCCTTCTCCACTCGCTGGCATTCCTGTGGCCTGCAGATCTGCAGTGCCAGCACACAGCTCGGAGCTGCCTGGGAATCTCCCCCATTACTTTAACCTATTTCACAACCTCTACCACCAACGAGGAGGCCAGATCCTGTCTCTCTGCCAGCAGCTTGCTCCTGGAGAAGCAGGCTCTGCTAGGAGGGAGCCAGGTGGGGAGGCAGGAACGCACGAGCTTTTGAGCCCTGTGGGTGCTGGGCCTTTTCCAAAGCTCACATGCAGCTGCAAAAGAGTTCTCCAACCCAACCGGCCAGCCCGTTCTGTGGGGCCAGCAGGCAGTCGTAGTGACACTGCTGGCTGGCACACAGGGAGCATGGCAGATGCCTGGCCTCAGGCTGTGCCCCTTGCTGCTGCTGCCAGTGTCCACTCCACTGCTCTGTCCACCTTATTGTGGGCACTTAACTCACCACACACGGCTGCTACCGCAGTGACAGAGCTGCCACCGAGTCTGGAGGAGAGCTCTACATGCTAGCCACACAGAAACCCTGCCCTGGGGAGGTAGGTGAGAGGATGGGATGGACAGGCAGGCATCCATGGGCAAGGATGCAGTGGGTGGCATGCCTGTGTCAACAAGAAGCCCATTCTCTCCCCTGACTTTAAGTCCTGCCACAGGGGTTTCTTGAGCTGGAGAAGCCTTCAGGGGTTAGTTTTCCTGGGTGCAGGTGGAGAGGGAAACAGCTTTTGCTGCCACCAGGACTGAAACAAAGAGGTCCCAGTGGAGTTGGCAGGAAGATGGAGGCTGGTTACAGGCAGGCTGTGATGGGGACTGAGGGTGCAGGTGGCAATCTGGACTGCCCAGAGCAGTGAGGGTGCACCTGGAGAGAGGCATGAACGAGAACAGAGAGCCACGATAGCAGGATGAGAGGCAAAGCCTGATCTCCTGCTGTTTGGCAGTGGGGCTTGGGAGAAGGTGTAACCAGGTGCCAAAGGACTGTGAGCTCAGTGCCAGTGGCGTAAGAGCTACCACGATCAGCCTGTCCCCAGATCCTTTCCAAGGCAAACATCAGACGTTTTCCACCAGGCACAGCTCTCCATGCATGCCAAATTTCACTCCCATTTCTGCAAGCCAGGGCCGGTGTCCACATGCTCCTGTTGGTTTGCAGATCCCTTCCCAAGCCCCAAAGGCAGAGCAGCCCCCAACAGGAGCACTTAAGGGACCTGGGAAGACAAGCTGTGTCACGGACTGCCTGCCCCTTGCTCCCACCTCCACCTGAACGCTGGCACCCAAAATACAGTCCCTGCGCTGCTGCCTGGAGGCAAGCAGCCTTGCTGACCTTCCCTGCAGCGTGCTGACCCTCCCTGCAGCTTGCTGACCCTGTTGTTTTCACCAGGAGAAGGGGATGGCATGAGACAGTTGTTTCCCAGGCAGCTGCCACCACCCTAAAACCAGAGGGTGGGATTTGGCTGCAGAGGGAGAATGCTGACCAAGGGCGAGCAAGCCCAGGCAAGGCATGCAGCAGAGCTCTGCTCCTGGTGACTAAGAGTGGTGGATGCTAACCCTCCTCGAGGTCTGGTCCTGACCCTCATGGCTTCTGTCAAGTTACCCTGTATTTATGGCAGTCAGTAAAGGAGGCTCAGGCCCCAAGTTCACTCTCTTATCTCAGCTTTGCATTTCTCTCCCAGAATTGTTCTGTTTTGTTTTGTTGTTTTCCTTCTCCTCCCCGCTTTTCTCGGTGTTTTCTCTCCTCTTTGTCTCTTTCCCCTTCGCCCCCATCACATTTTTCTTTGGCTGTCCTATTAATTTCTTCCGTAGTTGTAGAGGAAGGGAAGAGGGGAGTAAATCGAGACGCCCGCCCGCACGCTGGATATTTGTCTTGCTCAGTCACAGAGTGAATAAGCGTCCCTGTTTCAACATGATTTCCCATTTAACTTCCCAGGGGGTTTTCAGAGCAAGAATTCCTCTGAACAACCAGACACAAGAGCTGAGCTCACAGTAATTTGCTGCGCGTGGTGGCCTCATTCCTCAGGCTTCTCCCCGTCCTGCACTCCGATTTCCAGGAACCCAACGATGACACACAGAGTGGGGCCCACCCACCGCCTCCCCTAAAGCCTCTGGGCAGGCAGGGAAGCCCAGCAGGGTCAGGCTGCACCTCCCCAGGCGCTGAGCTGTCTCTTAACGTGATGGAGCAGCAGCCCTCACACAAGCAAAACCTCCGACAGAGGTCTCTTGCACAGGGAAGAAGCCTTGGGCAGCCAAGACCTTGCCTGCTGGGGTTCTTCCTTCCACAGCTGTGGGACTGCTCAGACCAGCCCTTGGCTCCCTGTCCCCCTAAGCAACTTCCCTGTACAGGTGCCCATCTCAGGAGGTTGAGCCTTTGGCAGAGAGAGACAACCTGAGACACTGGGACTCTTGCAGGAGGTGAAGAAAGATCTGAGGGAGATGGCACTTCCTCTGAATGAGGAAGATACTGACCAGGGTTACAGATAATCCCACATGTCCACAAGCTTGCCCTCACCCCCAGCCCCTCACCAGTAGCTGGTGCAGGACCATGAACAAACACAATATAAAGAGAGGAAGCATCTACCTGCTCCTCTGTCCCACCTGTAGCACACTCTCAAGACAGAGGGTGAGCCCCCCTTGCCCCTGCCCATGGCAGGGGGTTAGAAACAGATGATCTTTAAGGTCCCTTCCAACTCTAACCGTTCTATGACTCTGTACTGGGCTGCCCAGTAGCCACATGGGCCCAGCTGCCTCATGAGGGACAGAGCCACAGTTTCTGTCTCCAGGGCAGGTCAGGGCATAGAGTGCTCCTCCATGCCTGGAGGGAAGCTTGGCTTGATATTGCCAAATCCAGAGGATTTCAGAGTAGTTTGTGTGTTAGGGAGATTCTATTAATAGCTCTCTGTCCTTTTTCTTCTTTCCCTGTCTGTCCTTGCTCTGCTTTTCTTTATCCATCTATGTTTCCCCTCTTTCTCTCTACCTGCCTCTTCCAGGCTTGGCACCATGAGTCACACCTCATCCCATCAGCTTCACTGGTTTTCACCCCCAGACCTCACCAGGGAGCTGGGACCTTGACCTCGTGAAGGCAGAGACTCTGCACTGACAGGGACACTGGGGAACAGCAAATGACCTGGGGGAGCACTAGACGATGTGGACTTGGTTGAGTCTCTCCCATTGCAAATAAAACTCTTACCAGTTGCACTGGCAACCCTTCCTCAGCCTGGGCTCCGTCCCACAGCACCTCTCTCTCAGTGGAGGACACCAGATAGCTGGATGATGAGCTCCATCAGCACAGCTCTTCAGAAGGAGATAAACTGTCCCTCAGCTCAGGGCAGACAGGATGGCACAGGAGCTGTGCCCCAGAAGCCTTTCCCATGTGTTCCAGAAACTTCCTTAGCACCTCAGCTGCTGGAACTGTATTTCACGGATCAGTAAAACAGGCTCTAGAGGGGAATCAAGATTTTAAGTAATGGAGCAGGATTACAGAAGTCCCTCTTGGGGGATTTCCAGTCTCTGCCTTCAGCTTGCTGGAAAACCAATGTTTTTCATCTTTGGCAGTCCTTAGTCTCCTGAGGCAATGAGACAGAGATGGCATTCCCCTGCTTTGCAGAGTTTGATGCAAACCCAGAGAGAAATAGACCTGGCTCACTGCTGGGGACAACAGCAAATTATGCTGAAAGTTAGAATTTCTAAGCATCAGAGAAAAAAGAGCATCCTCACCAAAAAGTACATAAAGAGATCCTGGAGGCTATAGACCCATGGTAGCACCTATACCCCCGGACCAAATCTTTTTCTGGAAGGAATACAACCTGTTGCAGCTATCCAGATACCAATAAATCCATTTCTGCCAGCTGCAAATCAGGGAGTATTTTATTAGTTCTTCTACAGCCCCCCTCCCCCCCAAACCATAAGATTATATGAACTGGTAATTTTATATGAATGGTATCTGTCTTTGCTAGCATGCTTTGATTCTGCAGAACCCAGAGTGCTTTAGATTATCAGTGGGTTGGAGCAGAACAAGAACAGAATCACAACCTCTCAGGTTCAGAAGGTAGAAACCTCCAAGTGGTCCTTGCCAGTCCAGCTAAGGAATATTCCTGATCCCAAATCTGTGCTGAGTAGGCACCTGAAAGATGCACCCAGCTCCACCCAACTTCCCCATCTCAGGTTGTGCCAATCTCTAGTGCATGAAAAGGAGGTGGAAAAGAAAACAAAACCTGAAATCCAATGACACAGAAACCAAGTTAATCATCAAAGAGGGGAAAAGAAAACACATTCCTTCCTGGCCTCCACAGGCAACCAGCAGAAGCCTTGAAACACGGGCTTCATTAATTAATTAAAAACAGCATGAACATGGTGCAACAAGTCTTGTAAGCACATTGAAGGCGTGCAATATCATCCATACTCTGTTATGCAATGTGTTGATGACTGTAGCAAGCTCATCGTGAATCCAGTTTGGGTCTTGGTGCCCAAGACTCTGTTTCAAAGGCCATCCCCTGAACTCTGCTCCTGTGATGTCTACAAATCGTCTCCTAATTTCTGGCCTAGGTTGTTTAATGGACAGAGTTACCCTATGTGATCTTGCACTAGCACAGTCCTTTAATTCAAACAGATTTCCCTCTTTAGCTGGTATTCCCTTTCCCTTCCTCCACAGGAATTTAATGCTGAGTAGTCATTTTCCCCTTCAGCCCTTTCAAAGGTGAGGACTCAGCATAACCACTAGAAAGGGGTCCTCCCCCAGGCAGCACATATCCTCCAGTGAATGCCCTTGTCCAGTCACACACCCTCTCGCTCCTTCAGTGAATCACCCTCCTTCTGCACGCTCACCGAGTATCGCTGTTACACAACAGGCGCTTACATCCTACCTGCAACTTGCTCCAATAATTAAGAGTCCCTGCCATCCAGCTCGTAGCCTGCAGGTCTGATTTAAGCCCTGGGAAGCTTGAGTTTGGCCTGCCATGGTACTTTGGAGGAGCTATTCAGATGCTCACACTACCCTACAAATCTGAGTCCTTGTATCTGAAACCAGGTCTTGACCGTCTCCACCGAGCCCTCACTGCAGGGTGCCCCCTAACAATCACAAATACCTGAATTTAAGTTGATACCATGTAAGTTGAGTCTATCTCCCGTAAAGTAAAGAGTATTTGCACCTCTACTTCAAGCTCACCTGCAGCACTGCTTTTTCCCCCGTGCCCTCTCCACCGGGACAGCTCTACAGATGGATCTGGATGCGTTGCTGGGTGAAGCGGAGAGGCACGAAAGCAGCCTGGAACACCTTCTGCCTGCTCTGCTCTTAACACCAGGAGCTGGGTGAACGTGTGGTCATTGCTCAATGGTGTCTACATGCTCCATGGGGCTGACTGCTGGAGCCTTTGACTTGTCGTGGGAACAGCCCACGTGCTGCAAGGTTTTCCGAGCTGCGGACGTGCTTTACATAAAGGTGTAAGAAACGAGAGAGAAAGGACTGCAAATAATGTAGGAGGTGAAAGGGAGGGAGAGTGGATTAGTGGGTAGAGCACAGAGTAGGCAATTAGCAGACAGGTTCCCCGCTCCCAGTTGGGTCGGGGTTGTTGTGAGAACTGGGGGCCGGTGAATCATGGGCTGGTTGATCTAATTCTCCCTGACTCTTCATGACTTCATCGCTCGTTGGTGTTTGAGCCTCTTTAAAGGAGTGCCCCAGGGTTGGCTTAACTGTTTCTATTCTGTTTAGTTTGAAATGGACCCAATTTTTTCACCTGTTTCCATCCTGGGGAAGTCTATTTCTCTTTAGGTACCTGGCCATGAAGGTTGCTGTGCAGCAGAAACACTTTAGTAGGAGCAAACTTACTGCTGGATCCACAGTGAGAGAAATTAAGTTCAAAACAAGAACAAAACCATTGTGGAATATTAAAATAAAACATTAGGGATTTAGAGGGGGTTACAATCATTAAAAATGAGAGACTGAGCAACCAAAAAGGCTGCCTGGCTATTCCAGAAGGTAAGTTTACCTTCAGCTGAAAGTTTTCAGTTGCACAGTAGGTGCCTCAGTTTCCCTAATTGCTACATGGGGCTAGCAACCCAGACCTATTTTGCAAAGGTGTTGTCGGGTTTAATTTGTGAACCTTTGAAAAGGGCTCTGAGTGTGTTTTTTTTTTCAGATGAAAGGCGCTGCAGATGCCAAACGTGGGTGTATGCTCTGAGTCAGAGGCACAGACACGGGCATACTGTGTGATGGGCTTGACGCGGTGCGCTAGATAGGAGACAGTTGTCCCCTGCAGGAAACGGAGGGATGGCAAAAAAAATCACAGAGGATGCTTACACAAGTGTGAACTCATGCTGTAGAAATCAGGAGCCACCCTCCTGGGAGGTGCAGAGATAAAGCCTGCAATAAAGAGACATCCAGTCTGTACTTTACTTCAGCTCCTAAATTGCCCCAAATACAGGGGTGCGCGTGAGTCTTCTACATGTGGTTGGGCACTGAGGCACAAATTGGCTAATGAACTACCCTTTAACTAACAAACTGCCCTTTAACTCCAGTAGGCCTCCTGTGATTGCCGGGTAGGATTAGCCAGCCCCAGCAGCGGGTGTGAGCACCAAGACCATGTGCACCTCAAGTTTCAGATGGTTGTGAACAATAGATTTCCCAGGAAAAGCCAGAAATAACAAGAGAGAGGTGGGCCCCCATCTGCAAACCATTTTTTGGCATGACAAAAGAGACAATGAGGTGCAGAGAAATGATGGGAGAAAAGAGTGGGCACAGCTGCAGTCCCAGGACATGTGGCAGCAGAGGGGATGCATTTAGCTTTTGCTGGTGACACTTGCCATGGGCCTACTGTGGTCTCATCAGTATTTGAAAGCAGGGGATGCCCAAGGCACTGATGCCAGGCCTATGGGGTGCTGTGAGAGTGAGCTGAGGTTGAGAGGGGACTTCTGGAAGTGGCATTATGCGGAAGTGGCTGGCAGCAGTGGGGAACGTTCCTGAGGCACACACGAGTGACATCCTTCCTTTCTTCTGCACACTCAATGGAGGTTCAGCCCAAACTACCAGCAAACAGATTCCTTTTCAAGAACTGCTGTTTACACATAATCTGTATGTGGGCATCTGACACAGAACATTTATAAGCTGAGGATTCTCCAAAATTAAGCAGTAAGGACAGATGCCACCCAAGCCATGCAAAAGCCAAAGCAGCTTTATGGAACACACCATCACGAGGGCTGATACCAGCCCATCTGAGTCTGATGTGGCACTAGACGATAGACATTACGATACCTTCCATCTCAAGTATGGTGATACTACACCAGTATGGTGATACTCCACCAGTATGGCTGGTGTCAGGACTTACTAGAAGATGCCAGTCTTGTATGTGCTTCTGCATGGACAGGACAATCAGTAATAAACCTCCAACTGAGCCCAGTTACTCCCAAGTCTGCATGGAATATCTGGATTCAACCCCTTTACTCTGGATTTGCATCACTAAAACCGAGATCAAAAAAATTCAGTCCTTAATCTCTTGACTGCTTTACCTACTCCAAAATCTAAAAGTGTGAGGAAAAGAGAAAACCAACCTTCTTCCAAGTTAAACCTCGTCATACAGATGTTTTTTAAGTATTTACACTAGCTTGGAAAAGCTCTGCTGAATCTTTTCTGCACACGTGAGAACAGGCACCTCCACCCTCCAGTATTTTTAATTACTTGGAGATCTACAGGACTGTTGACGCTGTAAAGATCGGCTTGGCCCAGGAAGCCAAGGGGAAAGAAATATGTCGTTCAATCTCTTTCTTTTATGAGATTTGTTTTTAAAAAAATAGCATTGCCCTTTCCTTTGCCAGAGAATGACATCTGACTCATGAAAGACTATGGTCCTATTAATAAAAAACCCGTCCATTGGAAATTACTGCAAAAGGCATGGCCTTTCCCAACAACTATTATCCAAAACAACCCCACGTATACCGAATCTTTTCTCATATATAGAGAGCCAACACAACAACAGGCAGTGAGAGGGGCCAGATCTATGAGCTGGGGGTCCCAACTGCATTTCAGTTGAAAAGAAACAAATACATTTCTTTCCCTTTCTCTCCTTTTGCACAGGCAAAGCCCTTGGAAATTCTATCTGTAAGAAAGGCGCTTCCTGGCTACCTCACTCTCACGTCAGATCAAGAATATATGCTGTTCCTGCTTTGGGCTGCACCTCGATTTCCTCCACACCTAAAAAAGAGCTGCAAAATGCAGACCTGGATTTTTCCTCCACTACCCAAGACATGGCCAACTGGGGGTTTGTTATGAATCGCTAATGAGAATTTTTTACAGGCTCAAAAATCACATTCTCCAGCAACACCACCATTGCATTCTGTGACAATTCAATTAAGCCACGGTTAATTTACACCCTGGGCACTAATCTCGAAGCGATCTCACCGAAATTCAGAGCATAATCTTTGCTAAACTGAGGTGATCTGAATGGAGGACCAACCTCCTCCCTTTTGAAGTTTATGGAATTTACCATCAAAAGACCCCATAAAGGGTTTTTTTGTTCTGAAATCTGCGATTCCAACAAGTTGAACATTTCCCAGAAATACAGCTACTGGAGGCAGATCTATTTTTAAAACTCTCAGGCTTTATTTTTCCCCTTGCAAGAAATATTTTGGCCAGCTAGCTGTAAAATATTTTCGCTTCCGGGTTGCGGGTACGTCTCCCAGTTCAGCGGACGTTTGTGGGAAGAGCTACAGAAGATACACCTGAACCTGTAGTTCAGTGAGAACATGCAATGGAACAGGCAATGGGGGTTTTACTCTACTGGCCACATTGGTGGGCATCACACTGCCTGTGGGAAAAACAGGACTAGCCAATGTTTCCTTCAGGTCAGCTGCGTCCTTCTCATAGGTGGTTGGGCTATTTCCAGGACTGGATAGATGGGCCCTTGCACAAACCCAAGGTCAAAATCAAAATAAAGATAACAGGGTCTTTTTAAACCCAGTATTATCCCTGTGTTTCCCCTCCCTGTCCTCCTGAATACAGTAAGCCCTCAGGGGAACCCGGTTTAAGAATGCTTTATTCTAGGCGTTCATTTTAATGGCAACCATAATTATTTTGGTGCGTGTGTATGACCCAGTTAACAAACCCATCTCGGGCACCTCATGGTCTCTCTCCGACCCTACCCATCTCTGCAAGGAGGTAACCTCAGCTCCTGGCAACGAGGAGCCAAATTATTTTTGAAACAAGCGGTTGAACTGGTTGCTACATCTTAATGAAAACGATTTAAAAAAGAAAGAAACACCACAAACCAAAAAAAAAAACCAAACAAAAAACCCCAACACATTTCTATGTATATAAACAGCCCTTCCTCCCAAACCTGGTTAGACAAGAATGTTCCTGGGTGTGGACTGCCTTGTATAATTAACTGCACAGCTGTAGCTTCTGATCCCTTTCTTTCTCTCTCCCTGCGTCTACCTGGCATAATCCAGGCGCTCTCCTCGCAGGAGCTCCAGGTGCCTCGCTTGGGCAGACACTTTCCCCCATTCCACCCTCATTCCTTGCTGAGACAACAACCAGGGCAGACCTACCCGCTTCTGTAGAGGGCTGAGAGACAGGAACTGGAGGAGATACTGAGCAGTGAAGCCAATTCGCCCTGTTTAGACGATGGAAACGGGGAGTGCAGCAAGGACAAACGGTACCACTGGGAAGCCAGAAGATGTGAAGAGTCCGTCTGCCCCCAAAAAAGAAGAAGAAGCTAAGAAAACCACAAGCCCTGGCGGAGGAGAGAAGGAATCTATGAAGGGCACTGGCAGTGCTTCTTTGGAGACAGGGCAAATCAAGAGCTCCCTCTTCTCTGGGAGTGACTGGAAGAGGCCCATCATTCAGTTTGTGGAGTCTTCTGATGAGAAGAGATCGACCTACTTCAGCATGGATTCGGCAGATTCAAAGAAGATGCAATATGCCAGCGGACAGATAGGTGACATGAGGAGACCACCCCTCTCCTTTGCGGAGAAAGGCGATCTCAGGAAGTCCCTCTTCTCCTTGGATTCCAAAAAGAGCTTCCTTCCTAGCGAAGGGGAAGGGAGGAAGTCATTGTTCTCTGGGGGGCAGATGGGGGACCTGAAGAAAACTTCCCTCCCTTTGGTGGAGACGGGGGACCTGAGAAGAGCCATCTTCAACAAGCCTGACAGAGCAGCTGGGTCCCGGCCCAGGGTGAAGCTTGACGACGTTCTGTGTGATTCCTGCATCGATAACAAGCAAAAGGCTGTGAAGTCCTGCTTGGTGTGCCAGGCTTCCTTCTGTGAGCTGCACCTCAAGCCCCACCTGGAGGGAGCTGCTTTCCGGGACCACCAGCTCCTGGACCCCATCAGGGACTTTGAAGCAAGAAAATGCCCTGTGCATGGGAAGACCATGGAGCTGTTCTGTCAGACAGACCAGATGTGCATCTGCTACCTCTGCATGTTCCAGGAGCACAAGAACCACAGCACAGTGACGGTGGAGATCGAGAAAGCAGGGAAAGAGGTAATGCTCTTTTTATTGCACATTCCAGATCTTTCCAATGGCCCTCCATAATTACACCCCAGTGTTTGCCCTCCAGCCTGCAGCCTCCCCTAAAATCACATCTGAGATGTAGTTCTGGGAAGCAGGGGTCGGGGATGGGAAGGATTTGGTGGAGAACTGATGTTGGCTGGGGTCTGCTGCTATATGTAGGCTTGTCGTTCTCCTCACGGCTGGTTAGAGCAGCACAGCGCTGGTGGTGTGTAACAGAATGGGTTTGGGGGGGGGTTGAGGGATGGAGACCTGGGTTTCCACCACTGACTTTTAGCAGAAGCTGAACCAAAGCCCTGCCTTCTAGGTTTTCAGAAAACTGCCTCAAGTTTTGAGAGTGTTTGTGTAGCGTAGAGAGGTGGGGCACTGCTCAGGCTCAGGACCTCCAGAATACAGGTAGTCACATCGGTGGCTGCTCAAGCTATGAGTGGCTGCTGGGTTGACTACTGAAAACTGCCATCTCAGCTACTTAAGAGTGAGATTATGGCTTTTTGTTTTTCTTTTCTGTTATGGATATAATAGTGTCAAGCCCCACCTATGGGCAGAATCTTTTGAAGCTTCAATGGAGAAAAAAATGCTGGCACAAACACAAAACGTTATCACTTCAAGTGTAGGTTCAGAGGATGGACACCTAAGGAGATACGGCTGGTATGTGAGGCTGTCCTCACTCTAATGAGAAGTCTTCCACCTTTGTTTGGTTAAAGTCTTACCCTGTTTGCTTTCTGGGTGGATGTATGATTATTTCACTTAGCTCTAGTCAAGATCAGGGTCTCATCATGTTCAGTCCCGCACATCCCCATAGTAAGAGCATGTTCTGGCCTAGAGACCTTCTGATCTAAGCAGACAGGACAGGAGAGATCGCAGAAAGGAGTAATGTAAAACAACTTGCCTAAAGTCACACAGTCTGTGGCAGAAACTGGAAGAGCACTAGGATCTGCTAAATCCCAGTCTTGATGGCCCCAGCTCTCTGATGTGGTGAGCAGACAGATACAAGTACTCTCTCTTGGAAATTTTTGAGTTATCTTTAACTTGGAAGAACAGTTTAACTCTTTCTAATGTGCTGAAAGAACATCTTATCTAGAGCTTCTCTCCTGTGCAAACGCCTGGTCTTTTCTTCCAATGTCATCTCCAACTTGCAGCCTCGCTGAAACCAGACAAGGTTTCTGCCAATGCCTTAGACAGTCCTGAAGAAATTCCTGCAGGGCTCACCAGCCTGCTGTTTGTGTCCTAATTACTGGTTCTTGTGTTTTTGATGTCAGCTCTGAACAGAGCATATGCCTAACTTACAAAGCTGTGTCTAGTGTCTGCCAGGTTGTCCAACTCCTCTTAGACATTTCTGCTGAAAAGAGGTTAAACAGTTGCTCCCTGAGGAACCAAAGCTGGCCAAAGCCTTCTTCCCGTGGTTGGATGGACCTCATACACCTGGCTTTTAGAGGCAACCATAGCTGGGCAGAGAAGACCTAAGATTTGAATTGTTGGTTTTCTTTCTTAGAGTCCTCGTGCCACTCGGATTAGCTCCGTGCTTTCACTCCTGTACTGTTCCCCTGCTCCATTTCTGCTTCTGCTCAGCCTAAAGGATTTAGGGCTTTATCAATATGAATCATACACATGTGCAAGTTTCTCCTGACAAGGAGTTTTGATCATGTTGTAACTTGAGTGAGTATTCAGTCAGACAAAAACAATTAACAGGATAGCTGTTGCTTACAAATGTTTATTCCTAGCCCTCGTTTATTAACCATTGGTGGAGCCTCTGCAAGAACCACAAAGAGGAATGAACATTTCCAAGTCCCTTGTGTGCACCACCTACTCTTTTCAAGTCTTACAAATCACCTGAGCTGGAATATGACCACAAATTGGAAGAGTGGCAAAGTGTGGCTGGAGCTGCTGGCCTGCTTTGTGGAAAGAATAAGCAAAAAACCCACATCAGGTCAACCTCATCCTTGCTCTGATTCCACAGCTTGGCATCTAAGCAGCTCCAGGGTAGCTTTACTGCCTCTAAAATTTGCTGTGCCATTGGGCTGGTGACCAGAATATAGCTGTATCCAGACAGACCCTTTCACACAGCGCTGGTTGTAAAGGAACAGTTGGTTTACCTGCAAGGATTTAGGGGAGAACTCATAGAGTAGGGCAGATGGTTGGACTCCATGATCCCAGGAGTCTCTTCCAACTTAAATGATTCTGTGATTTCCCAGTCCTTGGCTATACTGTGACTCTAAACCTGGAAGGGATTCCAGTAGAACTGGGCAGGGGGAATTCGATGCTGTGATGTACTTCAGCCTGACTGCCAGTGCCTCAGTACACAGGCACAAAACTGTCCCGTAATAAGAGGTAATATTCTTATTTTAGGCACATCTGTTCCTTGATGTGATCCTTAATTCTGCAGAATTAATGCAGGCTGCCCTCTCTTTCATGAGTTTATCTTTGCTACAGCCCTGGAGAGAAGAGAGGTGCTGTCCTCCAGTGTTGGGAAAGAAAGGGAGAGCTTAAGATCCTTCTGTGGAATTAGGTAACTGCTTGCTCCACACAGCAGACACAGACAGTGCAGCTTCAGAGAAGAATGCAAACAAGCCAGTGTATAGACACCTACTGGTTGGAGCATTTAAGCAAGCAGTGGAAAGCCTGAGAGCTTTCCCTCTGCGGCAGAGAACGAGAAGGCAGCAGCATCTTCCACTTTTCAAGAGCCTGGGGTGAGAAGCAGTCACCTGCCTTTTCCTGGTGTGCTGCTGAGCAGACCAGTGTGAAAGGCATGGGGCGAGGGGCGGGAGGGTGAGACAAACTGGCACGGAAAATGAGACATTTTTTCTGAGTTTCCACCCAGTGGTATTTGCGTATTTTACCCAGCAAGCCTTGAATGCCGTCCCCCAATCCACTTTGCACCAGTTTCCTGCTACGGATTTAAAGGCAAAGTAACACCCCTACCAGAAACAGGGCAAGAAATGACCGAGAAAAGGACTGTGAGGCTGGGGAATGACCACACACAGCTGCAAAGCAAGATGTCTATAGCCGCTTGTACACTCAGATAAACCCCTCTGGCCAGCTGGATTTATGGGCAGAACTCCAGCCCCCCCCATTTTCAGACAGCATCCTTCATTTGGAAAGGGGATTCTTCATCCCAAACCTGTTTTACAGGCTTGTTCCCCAAAACTTCACACCTGCCTGCCAGTCCCAGAGCTGTAAATAACCCGGCGTTCCCATCCAGCGCCAGCACGTCAGGTCAGTTCTAGTGAGAGAGGGCTTTGATTTTTTTTTGTCTTTACTTCTTTCCCTTTAAAGAAAAGTTCCCATTGTACAGCAGGTTTAAAGAGGCAGTGGGGAACTGCTGTGCAGAAAGGGGAGCTGGGTGTTCCTCGCTCCAACAAAGCGACTGTTTAAAAAGGGGGAGAACTTCACAGAGTCTGAGCTGGGCTTTGAAGTCAACCCTCCGCCGGGATGGATCCGGAGGGATTTCCATCTGAGCCCTCTCTGCACTGCTTGCCCTGGCTGAAAAGCAAGCAAAAAAGAGTCTACCAACGTGCCAGGGGAAGGATTTTTGGCCTCTCCCACTGGTGGGTGAGGGCACGAGGTGGTTGTCAGACCTTAGCTCCACTAGTTGTGGCTGTTGTGTGGACATCACTTAAAATAGATGCTCTTTGCCAAGAGGTGGCGTGGATAGGGGATGTTCTTCCTAAGCTGGAAGGCTGGGGAAACTGTGCTGCAAATGGTCATTTAGAGCAGACTGGCCTTTCTGCCTGCGTTCCACATGGATGCCTCTGCAGGAAGGGCAGAATTCAGGGCAAAAAGCCGCCCGTGTCGAAGTAAGGCATTCTCTTTGAACTGTGCTAAGCAGAGAGCCTTTCCTGGCCTCTGCTCACACAGTGACTAGTGGCATTTTTGCAGGATGCTGGCCAAGCCCCCCAAGCCTGTAGCCCACTGACACCCACACCTCTGCTCAGCAAAACCTTAGAAAGAAAGAACGTCTCAAACAATCTTCTGATTTCTCAGCCGTGTCATGTCCAATACAGGCCCCGTACTGGGACAACAAGTTTAAACGCTTCTTCTCCAGCTTCGTTATTGCATTTGGTTGCTGCTGTCAGGTAATTAGCATAGCTCTCCCAGGCTGGTGACACTGGGGTGTTCCCTGATTCAGGGACTGGGTTCCCAGAGCATTAAGACATGACGATGCTTGTATTGCTGCCTTGCAAAAACGAGTTGCATCATGATGCAAGACTCATAATCTCACATCTCTAAGGTCCTTTACAGCACAAGGGCTGGGTTCAGTTGTGGATGCTTAGGTGTACACTCTGAACTTTCACTCAGGCTTCTTGACTGTTCTAATTAACTTGGACTCTAATCGGGGATCCTCTCTGAGCCCAAAGCCTCTCCAGTGCCAACATTTCTCAATTAACTCCAGCCAAACCAAACGGTCTAAACCTGTATTTCCTAGATCTCCTTCACTGTTACTGCTATTTCTGCATGTAGGGGCTCCCCCCCCACACCCCACAATGGGTGAGGCTGCTATGTTGTCTTTTGCTTGGACTTTCTGATCAGGGATTGTTGTCCCTGGAAAATCTGAGAACCATGAAGAAAGCTAGAAAAGACATTTCTTCATAGGGAATTAAGCTGAGAAGTTGACTTGTCCCTCGTACCGGTAACCACCCTGCTGTAAATGTGACACTGGTTATATGGGGACAGGTAAAGCAGCTTCTGGCCAGTCCTAGACTGAACAGGGCCATAAAAACAGCATGGAACCACCTTCGCTGACCCCTTTATGTTGTGGTCCATCTCTAGATCACCCCTACTGAACCCACCTCCTTGTGCCCGTGTCACTGGTTCTTGTACTATTCCATAGTCTCCCTGGACCTCTTTTTAACACTTTTTTTGTCCCATGGTAAGACTAGTTTTAGTGCTTGTACTATCCTGCAATGAAACATCTCCCTTGACCTCCCTTGCCCTTGCTGGTGTCTGCAGAAGACTTTCCTTTCGCCCTCAGTATGGGCGTCTTAACCCAAGCCCAACCTGGATGATTGTGGTATTTGCATTCTGTCTGTTGGAACTATCTCTGTAATTTCCATTTGCAAATCATCATTCTCACTCTAAATGGTAGTGTGGGTCTGCTCTTAAATAGCTGTTACGTCCCATCCCAGGGGCAACCAAACGACCTTTCTGGGTGAAGGGATATTAAAACTGCAACAAGCTGTTAAGCGTTAGCTATCACTTTTGAGCAAGTATTAGGCTCCAGAATTCCTTTGAGACTCATCTTAATTAAGAAGTGCTATAAAAGCATAATATTGTTATCACCACCTTTGAGCCATCACCTGAAATTTTTTCCTGTTACTTTTCTTTTCAGCTCCCTTGTGTTGGGGAGTGTTTACGTGGCTTTGAAAGGTCTGCTCTTCTCCAAAGAAAATTAAAAATCCCTCCAGTCCTTCTCTGTATGATTTCACTTATATTCTTGTGATAAGTACCTCCTGATATTTAGGGATGAGGAAGGAAACAAGACCTCCTGTTGCTCAGGAGATGTGCGTTTTACTTTACTAACAATTAATGCCATCTGGAGGTGGCTCTGTGGCTCAAGGAAAGAACCTGCATTATAGTGTGATTTCTCACATTGGTTACTGCAGTGCAATGAATATCCAGACCTCAAATGCTTTTAACTCATGGCATTTCCCTCTTGGGCAAAGATGGTTGCACACCTTTCTGTCCTGATGCCCAGGACATCTCACGGTGCATATGAGAAAGGAAAGCAGCATGCGTTCCTCCCAGTCACTGTCTGGAAAATGTGAGAACTATAGGATCAAGCTCATCCTGTAGAGTGAATTTTCCCATCTTAATACCATTATGGTTCCCTGATGACAAATACATGTCTGTTCTGAACCCCTGCAGAATTCCTGCTTCAGCTCTGAACCCCTGCAGAATTCCTGCTTCAGCTCCCGATGGCAATCAATTGGCCACTGAAGGCTGTCAGGGTGTATGGATAACATTTAGAGGGTCAGTGCTCCCCTAACTCTCAACAAACAAGGACAATTACAATGGCAATGTCGTGATACAGCTCTTCTAGCACTGAGATACCTTCAAGTACATCTGGCTTTTTTGCCCCCTCTTTCCTCTATTTTAGAAGGCAATAAAACAACAATCAAATAATTTTCCCTATATAAATAGAGATTTTCTAAATTAGAACAGCTAGAGTCAATGGCTCTCAGATGCAGCTGTGCTTGATTCAAGCTCAAGAGCATGTTCAGACACTACAGTGACTGGCACCAAGACAAGAGCCCCATCGGGCTGATTTCCTTGGTCTGAGCTGGTTGACAGCTTGTTGCCTGCTCTTCATCGTGTGACACTGTTTTCTACTCCTTGAATAAAGAAACTGACATTGTTGACACTCCCAGCCTGAGGGCAGCTATGATCACAAGAGAAGACCCAGGTGTTGATGTCGTATTCTGTTCTTGGGTGGCAAAGCAGTGGGAACTACACCTTGCGTTACAGAATCCCAGAATCTCAGGGATTGGAAGGGACCTTGAAAGCTCCTCCAGTCCAATCCCCCTGCCGGAGCAGGAACACCCAGAGCAGGGCACACAGGAACGCCTCCAGGCGGGTTTGGAATCTCTCCAGAGAAGGAGACTCCACAACCTCCCTGGGCAGCCCCTGCCAGGGTTCCCTCACCTTGAAGAAGTTTTGGCTCATATTGAAGTGGAACCTCCTCTGTTCCAGCTTGCATCCATTGCCCCTTGTCCTATTGTTGGACATCATTGAGAAGAGCCTGGCTCCATCCTTCTGACACTCACCCTTTCCATATTCATAAACATTCATGAGGTCACCCCTCAGTCTCCTCTTCTGCAAGCTCAAGAGACCCAGCTCCCTCAGCCTTTCCTCCTCTGGGAGACGCTCCACTCCATCATCTTGGTAGCCTTGCCCTGGACTCTCTCCAGCAGTTCCCAGTTCTGGAACTGAGGGGCCCAGAATTGGACACAATATTCCAGATGGGGTCTCCCCAGGGCAGAGGAGAGGGGGAGGAGAACCTCTCTCCACCTACTAACCACCCCCCTTCTAATCCACCCCAGGATGCCCTTGGCCTTCTTGACCATGAGAGCACAGTGCTGGCTCATGGTCATCCTGAGTTAGACCTCACTGTTGCTGTGGGAGCGCATTTACCCCTCCCTCATCTCCCCTGCCTCTCTTAGCCTAAATATTTTGGGCAATACAACCATTTGCCAAATGGTCCCGTGTAAGCAGAGGTTTTTCAGAACTTTTCTAACGCGACGTAGCTCCTTTGCGGAATCCTGGTAATTTCTGCCAACTGCAGAGTTCCCGAGCAGCTCTGGGGACGAGTCCACTAGCCAGATTGCCTGTAGTTATAAGCTGTGCTCTGCCCAACCTGGACACACATGAAACGCAGAAAGACCTTGAAACACGTAAACAAGGGCTTTGTCACCATCCCCTGGGCAGGGATGTGGGGAGCTGTGAAGGACCAAAGGAGGGGTTGCCCGGAGTTAGCGGCGCCAGGCATTGCTAAGCAGCCAGGCTCGGGTCTGCTCCTGAGACACGGCGTGCACACCAGCTGGCGTGTCACACACGTGTCCTCCACTGGCTCCAGCTGAATGGGCTGCCTCGACTGCAAGTTGTCTGGTCTGGGCTTCTCCAGGAAGCCAGCACAAAACGAAATGCAAATGAATCCACCCAGTGAAGTGACTGATCTCAAGTCTAGGCCAAGCATGGTTAACTGTACCTCCTTCCTCCTCCTCCTCCTCTTGTGTTTGGGGGCTTTTTAGGGTTTTTATTTCTATTTTTTTTCCAAGCATTCCCCAGCTTCATCCTAACATGAAAGCTCTCCATTCCGAGCGAATTAATCCACAATCCTGTCTAAACAGAATTCCTGCCGGAGGCATCGTCCTCTTGTTGCAACACTCGTCAAACGTCATTCCCTAATTACATGAAAACTGTTATTGCTGCAGAGGCACACCCTGGGATGGGCCCTCCGCTGCATACGCAGCTGAATTTTGAAACAAGGCCTCTTCCCCCTCCAGCTAATGACTGTAACGTGATTAAAAGCGGCACCATGACGGTAGCCTAGTCGGTGGGTGCTTGGGCTGCAGTCTTTGCTGAGGGAGCTGAATCTCTTGACCCAGCCAGAAGCTCTGGGACCTTCTCCAGTGTCAGCACATGATCTCCATTTCAAGCAGTGCCAGGAACCTGTACCTCCCAGCTATTATTGTATGGGGGCCAAATGCCTCCCTGGAAGCACAGCGCCTCTTTGAAGTAGGCCACCCTCAGCCCCAGCTCACGAGACTCCTCTCTTCTCACAGGCTGAGCTCTCGCTGCAGAAAGAGCAACTGCAGCTGAAGATCATTGAGGTAGAAGATGAAATGGATAAGTGGCAGAAGGAGAGGGACCGTATCAAGGTGGGTATGAGACAGTCCTTTAAGTGCACTTCTCTGTGTCTCCTGCACTCGTCGCTTCCCACTCTCTCACATCCCTCTCCTCCTTTCCTCAGTTTCTCTGACATACCCAGCTCTTACTCACCCCACTCCTTACCCGGGCTCTATCTCATCACTCTCCAAACCTCACTCACACCAAATCTTGGAAACAACACCTCCTACTGAAGTCATCTTGCGACACAGCCCACAGGAGATGGAGAAGAGGCAGCACAGCCTTGGTACAAAACGATCCAAGGCACCTCCCTGCTCAGGGATCTTTTTAGTTCCTCAATCACCACTGGGCAGGGATTCGGAAACTAAGGTGTGCTGGGCTTTTTTTTCCCTGCTAGATCACACAAGACAATAAATTCCAGAAGGGCTCTGGATCACCCAAATTGAGATAAGGCAACAGGAACACAGGTGGTTACACCAACAAACACCTTGTTTATGGTGGCCCAGCTTAGTTCCATGCTGATACAGGGCTCCTTTATAATTTTTTCACCACGCTGAAGGTTAGAGTAATGGTGTTCTTTTTTTTTTCCATTTGTACCCAAACTGAATGGACCAGTGAAAACACTATTTGGAGACTCCCCAGTAAATTTGCATAGCATTAATAGACAAAGTCATCCTTCTCCCTTTTATGTGGCACACACACATGGGCTTGCCAGTTCTGCTTTTTGCCTCCTTTATTATTATTGTTATTACTATTATTACTGTTTATTATTATTATTATTGGAAATCTGACCTAGAAATTTGAACTCTGAACACAGGAACATCCACAGTCCTCCTGGATATCCTCAAGGATATTTCAAGAGAGACCTAAGAGTCAGGTCTGTAAAAAGTGTTTCAGCACCTTTCATCCTTTGAAAGGGTGGGAATTTGGTCCTCAAATTCTTGAGGAGGCAGAACCATGGTTTATCAGGTTAAACACTGTTTTTAAATATCATCTAAGAGCTCAGCTCATGAATTGAAATAAAATATATGCTCTTAGAGTCGGGAAGACGGCATGCCCTGTAGACTACACACACATAGATATTGTAAGACTATATATATATATTACTTCTCCTGGCACAACTTTTCTGGTGCTAAAGCTTACAGACCTAGACCCTCCATAGTCACAGTGTAAATGCTGAGAATGCTTGGACTCTTCCCCCTCTGCATCCCTCAGCAAGTGACTCCCAGAGAAGTTTAATATCTTATTTCTCCTGTGTCTTTCCTGCCACCTCCTCTTTCTGTCCCTTTCCCCCCTCCAGAACTACACCACTAATGAGAAAGCCACTGTGGACCAGCATTTCAAAGAGCTGATCCGTGACCTGGAGAGGCAGAGGGATGAAGTGAAAGCTGCCTTGGACCAGAGGGAAAAGATTGCATCAGAGAACGTGAAAGAAATTGTGGATGAGCTGGAAGAGAGGGCAAAGCTTCTGCGGGAGGACAAGGAGAACAGGGAGCAGATCCACCAGATCAGTGACTCTGTGCTCTTCCTGCAGGTAACAGATCTCACATCCCTTTCATTTTTTTCCCAAGAAGGCAGGATTTGTCCCAAAGACAAATCCCAAGTTGGTGTAAGGTGTGTTCATCTTCGCCTGTGCAATGCACAAGCATGGCAGGAACCAGCTCTTACAATTGAAGTTGTCTCTGCTCTGGTAGGTGAAAAATGGCTCACAGCTAGAACATCTGCCTGCCCCCTCCATCTTCACTGTTCTCCTTTGCCTGCTGTGCTATCTGGAGCATAACATTTGCCAGTTCCCTAGGATCTATCCCTCATCTCTTACGTTCCTCACTAACCTTTACTCCCTTCTTTTTGACAGGAGTTTGGGGCTTTGATGCGGAATTACGTCCCCCCTCCATCTCTCCCAACATACAGTGTGCTGCTTGAAGGGGAGAGCATGAGCCCATCCATGGGACTTCTCAGAGATGACCTCCTAAATGTCTGCATGAGGCATGTGGAGAAGATCTGCAAGGCTGACCTTGGCCGCAACTTCATAGAGAGGAACCACATGGAGAATGGTAGAGTATCTAAGATCTGCCCTTCCCTCTCTCCCTCCCTGGGCAAAGTCTAGCTCAGAGGAGATGAAGTTCAAGGAAAACACAGTGCCAAAATGATCCCCACGCTTCAGTGATGTTTAAGGATCTTTCTTATGTGAATAGAGGTGTCACGGTCAATAGCACAGCAGTGCAAGGGATCTTCTAAGCCTCAGAACCCACTTACTTTCTCCATCTCCCAATTAGTTCCGCAGAAAGAACTTACTTTGCATCAAACTCACACATAGGATTATGATGGTTGGACTTGATGATCCCAGGGGTCTCTTCCAACCTAAATGATTCTATGATTCTATGATTAGGAGGACAGGGCATTAGAATGGGACTCCACAACTGACATTCACTTTCTAGGTCTCCCACGAATGGCTTTTATCACCTTGGGCAAGTTACTTAATCCCATGAAATGACCTCTTGCACAAAGAATAATAAGGATCAGAATTAATTGTTATCTCGCCAGGCTGCTCTAAGGATATAATCTACCCTTAATTGTGGAACCCCAGATACCAGAACAATAAAGGTCAAGAAGCCGGATAGGTAACACAAGGATAAATCACAATCTGCTGTCCAGGAGGATGTGTAATTTGAAAAAACAGAGGAATAATCTGAAGTCCAGGTCATACAACACAAGCAGCTGAGGAGCTCAGCTGCAAATCTGCGAGATCACTGTTACCTCAAAGCCACAGAACTCGCTCAACATTCCTCCTATATTAATAGACCACCTTTTTTTTTTCCTGGGCTACAGTCATGCAAATGACTCCAATTCCTTCCAGGGAGATCCACGTTACAAGATGACACGATTTATCATCTTGGAGGGGAAGAAACAACTCCCCCCCCTGCCCAAGAAAAAAAAAAAAACCAAACAAACCACAAACTAAGAACAGATTGAAAGCCCAGAGAAAAATACAGCCCGTTGAAAAGATGCATAGAAGTCAGAACAACACAGGCTCAGTGTTACTGGCCAACACGTTCTTCAGAACTTGTTCAGCCTGGAGACCTGCAGACTCTTCAAGCTCTGATAGCGTAACGCCAAAGGGTTTTTGACGCCCGACTACTCACAGCACTTCCAAAAACCAGACGAGGAGCCTAAAAGCTCTGTTCATTCAAGTTACTTTGGAAGTTACTTTCTGCCTGCTGAACTGTTTTTTGCCAGTCCTAAAGCAAATACATTTTGCTTGGCCGTTTGTACAACCCAACAAGAATATGCCTATGTTCAGATCTAGTAGCTCTGGATAAAGACCGACCGCTTGATGACTTGATCACTTTTAATTAGGGTCCTGCTCCATGTTACTGATGCCAGAAGTCCTCAGTGGTGCTTGAAATCCGTGGGATTCAAGTGTCACAACATTTCTGAGCAGGGCAGCAATTAACTACTGCCAGAAACCTGGGCACTCAGGAACTTTAGCAGGGCTTTAATGGACACAGCTTGGAGTCTGCCTAATGAGAAGAACAGTGGTACCCACTCGGTTGGGAAATGTTATTTAAGGTGAGTCTCAGAAACTTCAGTGCTCTCCATTTTTCAAACCACTGTTACACTTGAAAGAGGACAGCACTCTGCATCCAGCGACTGCAAGGAAATAACTCCACAATTACTTAATGGCTTTAATTAACTCAGACTCCCCCTGAGTCATTGCAACAAATTCATTTGCAACCGGCTTGATCTTCTCGTGTAAAAACCTTCCCAGGAAGAAATTTTATATTAATGGAATGAAACCTGCTTAATAGCAGACTCCAAAGGGAATCCACTTTCTTTTAGTTGTCATAACAGGTACCTACTTAGTAGCGTGGCAAGGAGACAAATAATCAGAGAGCATCCAGGGAGTTTAAATAACACAGAAATAAATCGGAGAAATAACATAAGAAGTTTGTTCAGTGACTTGAGAATCAAAGAATGGAACTATTTAAACACAGGAACCAAGTTTACTCCCTTGCAGAGAAGAATAGGTTTATGTAACACCAGAGGCCTTAGAAGAAAGCATTTTTATGAGCAACTGTACTGATAGAGCATCAACTGGTAGTTGCCATCCCCTTTGCATGAACCAAATGCCCCATCCAAGAGCCCAAGAGCTGTTTGCAACTCAGGTTGAGCATCTTTCTTTAAAAATTGAACCAACCAACCCACGGATCCCTCCCAACAGTGACTTTGTTGAGCTTTGTAATACCTGCAGTTCAAGATCTGCGGGTTGAGAGCCAGCTCTGTGCACAGGTGAAGCGCCCAAAAGAAACCAAATCCAAACCACTGCTTTTGAAGTGGGATCTATTTTTAGCCACATGGCAGTATTTTGGTAGGAAAATCCCTCAACCCTCAAGTCTCCCTATGGATTTTCAGGAGATAGCATATCTAGTGAATGACCAAATGCTTTGGCTGCACTCCCCCTGCAAGGGAGCTATTTCTTTTATTCCAGGCAGCTGCCTCCCAGCCCAAGAGTCCTGCAAATGAATTATAAAAACAGAGGAACTTGTTTCCAAAGGGCAGAACCATCTTCTGTCCCTCTCAAGGCCACTCAACTGCCTCCTCAGCTCATGCCTCTCTCTGCTTTTCCAGGTGACCATCGGTATATGATGAACAACTACGAGTGGAACCAGCCCGACAACTTGAAGCGATTTTCCATGTTCCTGTCTCCCAAAGGTACAGCAGCCTAACAGTAGTCTGGTTTTCTCCAAACACAGCATAGGAAAGGAACTTCATTAATGATTTCTCCCAAAATTTGCTTTTCCTGATATTTCCTGCCATCCCCTAGACAAGAGCGGTCCCCCTGCATTTGTTTATGCCAGGTTTTCTCCAGCCTGCAGAGCTTTGAGAAGTACTTTTTTTCATGTCAAACAAGGCAGCAAAGGTTCTCAACCCCATGGAGGAGAGCTGGAGCAACTAAACTCTAGTCTGTGAATATAGGGGATTTATGACATGTGTTAGTAGTCAGTGTTATCCTCCACCAGAAGCTCATTCCACTGTGCTCTCTGTGAAAGCTACACTAGGCTTGCTCTGCATTAGGATTTCACTTTCACCAGAAAACATACTTATTCCCTGCAGGGAAAGCGTAAACTGAGGATCATGTCCTAAAAACACAGGAGTTGGGAGGTCCTTTCTGAGCTCTGATACTGACAGCACAAACTCTACAGGATGAGCCTTTGGAGTGAACGACTGTTTTCAGCACAAGCAGTTGTAAAAATGGCAGTTGTCTATTTCTACATTACTGGCAGGACCTCCTGAGTGAGAAGCAGAGAGTGGTAGAAGCCTAGGCAAAGCAATGCCTGCAGAAAGCAAAGAATGGAAAGGGTGGCACAGAATAAGTAACTGAACTCCCTCTGGTCCCTAGACAGCAAGGCCCCTGCCTGGATGTGCCAGATGTTTACAGCTGCTGTTCTGCAAAGCCAGATGGCGGGCAGGGCAAAGGGATGTGCCAGCAGTTAGCTGTGGCACTCCCCTGAAGGCACATTGGAAGCACAGTGTTTGCCTGTGCTCTCCTTCGGGTTTCATGGGGATAGCCCTGATCCTGACACTGAGCCCTTTGTCTGGATTGTCACTGTGACCTTCTCCTCTGTTACCAGCCCTGCCTGGCGCCACGGGGGTGAGGATGCCCTTTACCAGGGCCAGAGGCGACATTCCCAGTTCAGTGTCCACAAGCCTTGAGCAGAACTGTCTCCTTCAGGCCTCAGTGAAGGGGCAGCCTCTTCAGCAGAGACTGCTGAGGGGCTTTTTGCCAGCGGTGGGTTGTCTCCAAACACTACTGCTCTGCCCCAGCTGCTGTGGGGCTTTACAAGCCTTGCACTGTCAGGGGGAACACATGTTCTGCTAAGAGGAGCTGCCAGGGCTGGGGAGAGATCACAGCCTCAGCCCTGCACCCAGAACTGCGTTCAGCCTGAAGGGAGGGTTGGTAGTTAATTCTAAAATCACATGGGCTGAAACCACCTCCAGGTAAAACTTCAGGTTCAGGTGGAAATGGCCCAACAGAGAATCATAGAATGGTTAGAGTTGGAAGGGACCTTAAAGATCATCAAGTTCCAACCCTCCTGCTGTGAGCAGGGACATCTCCCACCAGACCAGGTTGCTCAAAGCCCCCTCCAGCCTGGCCTTAAACACTTCCAGGGATGGGGTATGTGTCTGAAGAGCACAGTAGGGTGTGATAAGGGGAACGCAGCAGACAATACTCTTCTGCCATCACTGCTCCCATGTTTGTCAGGGACAGGGCTGAAACCTGATATGGCAAAAGGAAAGGGTGCCATAGCATGGTGTAGCCTGGCTGCTCACTGCTCTGGACCACAGTGCCTGGACTTCCTTCTGCCTGTCTCTGGAGGGTGAGAAAGCTGAGACCTGGGAGCAGGGACTCCCTGGTTTCCAGCTGGGCTCCAGCATCCCAACCTCCTGAAGGATGTGCCAAGAGGGATCAACAGCAACTCCTAGATACCAGATTTCTTATTTGGTGCTGTTTATTGATACAGAGCAGAATGAGGGTTGTACAGTAGCTTGCAGTTTAGTGGCCTGCTGCTTCCTGCAAGGGACTTTTGAATATTCAAATACTGGGGGAGCGTTTGTTCCGCCTACACATCTATATCTTCCTGAGAGCACAGACACCTTGCCTCCCAAAGCTGCTCATTCTGTTACTTTGTCCAAAAAAACCCTGACCTAAGCACACGATTGCACACCGAGCTTCTGCTGAAATGGGGATTGAGCAGCACTGGATTCTCCACCAGGGCGATGAGGGCTTGAGCGTGATCCCTTATGGGAACGCTCTGACAGAAAGGAGCCAGCTGCTGAAACCACATTGACAGGGACTTTGGGAACGGAATGAATCAGTAGGCAAAAGAGGAGACATGACCCACTTAGCTTGCATGCTGGCTAGCAAAGGAGTATCCGATGAATAATGCAATACACCCATAATCATTTAACTCTCCAGAGCTTTCTGTGCCCTATTAACGTGTCATGTGAAGTCCAGTGCTGTCTCCAAATGCATCTTTTCTAAGGAATTCTATAAAAGGGGGGGNCACCCTTTTGCATCACATACTATGCAGAGAATCCTTCTCATTAGGTTGGATCACTGCAAATTCTGTTTGCTGCATTGAGGAATCCTACCCAACTAGTGTTCTGCGCTAATTGCAGTGGCCTGTGCTAAGAAACTGCTTGGATTTGAGCTGAAACTATAGGTTTTTAAGCCCTGCTTAAATTCAAGGAGCCTTCCACTGCTCTTGTCATTAGACCCTCTGCCTTCAGGGATGACATAATGAGGCAGAAAGGAGACAGATGAGGTTTCAAACGCTGCCTAAAAGATAGAGGAAGAGTCTGTTCGACTGCTCAACACTCCTTTCTGTCCTCTTCCACTGAGCTTTCTTCTCCTGATATTGCAAACAGCTGGGCCAAAGCCAGGAGGAGATTGGAGAGATCATCTTGTGCTTTTGGAAGTCTTTGAATGAACAGTAGCAGGGACTCAGGCACGCAGAGAGGGAGCGAGAACTGCTTCAAGATTTGCTCAAATTGAAAAAGCAGTCCACAGGATGGCAGCATAACAGCTCAAAGCATTCGTCTCCCTTACGTTCTTCTGGGAGTCCAACCTCTCACAAAAGGGGTACAACAGCACTAGGCTGCATCACAGCATGATGTCCTAGTGAAACCCTGGAGCACATGCCTGTCACACCGGCTAAGACAATGCGTGCATGAGCAAGGAATGTTCCTCTGCTTGTGTCTCTTGAGCTCTAATTCCAAGCCTCTGCCTGCAGGTCCCTTGGCAGAAGAGTCATGTTGTGTAGACAAACCTGAGTTGGCAATTTAATGCAGCTAAAGACAGCTCTGTGGCAGTGAGAGCTCTTTGTTGTCTAAATTAGAAGTCTATTCACTATTCCCTAGAACCCAAAGAAAAAAAGACCAGGCTCTCCTCTACTCCCTGGACTCAGATTTCTGGTTTGGGGCTGCTTCCAAATTGGTGGGGACTGTTTCATAGAGCAATGCCAGGCACAGGCCTTTGAGCCAGCTCATCAAGAGCCGACTGCTGAACTGGATGCTCTTGTTTTACAGCCAGTTTCAACCCACGATCATGGGAATTTTCCTCCTTCCAAGCGACTGAGGAAACACTTGGTACGGGTAATTCCGACTTCAGTTTGAAAGGACCTAACCACCCGTGCCACAGCTTTCTAGCTGGCTAACCAACCTTTTCTGCTTCCCCTCTCAGCTGTCCTGTCACCTCTCAGCCACCGTCTCACAGAACCATCTCTTAGCTGGGTTATCAGCGCTGCCTGCATACACCCAAATTCAGACTCTCACTGATCTAGGTGCTATGTATATAGGAGGGAAGGGCATTCCTGGACCTCATTGTTCAGATAGTGAAAGAAGATGGTGGGAAACACAGGGGCCAGTTGGTAAAGACCCTGAGATACCTAACCAACTGCCATGGAAAGGAGTGTCAACATCATCTAAGATAACCTATGGAGGTTGTGGCAGAACCAGAAGCAGATTCCAAATACTGTCAGCCAGCACCAGAAGCACAAAGCTGCTCTTCTCCATTGCACAAACGCCTTTCACTGAGCTCCTAAGTTCTCAAAGACAGAGCCTGCCCAATGCCCAATGCTCACTGTGTGTACAGCATCCAGCATATCGGGGTGGGGGTGCTTTGAGCTACTGTACCGAGAACCAGCAGTCATGCCTTTTCTTCCCAGATCCCCACCTTCCTTTTTCTTGCCTGTATTTTCTTCCTCTGCTTGGTTCACACTCAAGAGGGTCCTGCCTGTCCTTTCATTCAGAGGCAGCCTACAAGCATCCATGACCACTCTATCCGAGGGGAGCTCTCCTGACTCACAGCCAACACCTGAGTCGTTCCTGCTTTTCATGCCACAGGCAGGGCTGTCTCCCTCTCATCATCTCTGCTCCCAGATTCATTCTGTCAGCCAGGACCTGACCCCGAGGAGGCCAGGAGGGGAAAAGCCTTGCTTTAATTTCAATGAGCTTTGAATAAAAGCCTCAACTGCTTGGAGGCAAGGGAGGCTTGGGCAGGTATATAGGTTTGCTTCGTTACTCCAGTCTCTGGAGATGCAGTTTACCTGCAAGGAAGCTGCTGCTCTTCGGTCCCACCTGAACTCTGGGTCTCTCCAGAGAGGGGCTCTTCCCTGCCTGCCCTGGAGCATTGGGATGTCCTCACGCTCACACGCCGTGTACACCGGGACCCCACAACTGCTCTCATCTGCCTTTTCTTACTGAGGGAGAAAAAAGGGGACAAAGCTATGAGTTCCCATTCCTCCCCCCCCCCCCCCCCCCCCACGCTGGTTGAAAGTAGTTTCAACAGGGTGTGTTTTGCAATGCTTAGGCTTCCCCACCGCAGCACGCAGCACCATGGAATAACCCAACCTCTTCTATCTTCCAGTAGGCAACGGTACTAAGCTGCCTTTTCAGTTCTCCTCGGTGGGACAGAATCCGCCCGGTGACTTCAGCAAACAGTCTGATGGGAGCCTCTTCACTAAGACCGGTACTAGGCATTTAGTTTTTTCCCCTTCCTTGTGCCTCTTTTCTTTTTTTTTTTTAGGTGGTAAGATGTTTAACCCCGTTCTTGCTCCCTCAGAGGAGGCCTGGAGCAGTCCTACACCTGGCCCATATCTCCTGCCCTGACCCTCAGTCTCCTTGACCCACACACGTTGACACGAGCGGCTTACTCTCCCGAACCAGGGCAACAGGAGTTTATTACAGGGTGTTGAAAAGTGTTAAGCAGTTCTACCTAGTGAATGGTTGAAGGGGTTTGTAATGAGTAGAGATGAGACTCTTAGATTATTTTAGAGGTGTAGGGACCAGGGAGAGAAAGGTACTAGAAAATTATGTTCATGGCCATTTAGCCTTCTAGCTCCATCGGTGTTTTAAAAGAGTTATCACCCTGAAAGAGGAACAGCCACTAAGAAACCACCTTTTAAAAATAAAACATGCAGTAGCTGCCTGGCCTCCTTCATCTGAATCAGAATCCCCCCCCAGTCCCCATCTCCTAATCCTCTTTTCACTGCCCACCAACCAGTTCAAGGGCACCGGAGGTGGAATCCAAGAGTTATCAGCACCTGCCAAACAGAGTCAGCTTTGATTAATTTGCGAAGGGGAGATGGTGGGGAAGGGCCATTGCCTGGTAGCACTGAAACTGGTTGCAATTCCGCAGGGCTGGTATTATTTTTGAATCGGAACGGAGCTGGTATGGTAGAAGGGGGTTAGGACTTATCAAGCTGCCAGAGGTATTGTCATTAATTTCTGACATGAAACCCAGGCCTCGGCTCTTTACACTAATTAAATAGCCTGTAGCGTTCCTTGCAAGAGTCAGAATGCTTAGTTTGGAACTTGCCCTAAATTTAATTGGACTGATTGCATTCCACGTCTCTGCATTCCCCAGACATTTCAATTAGACAGCCCTTCTTTACTCCCTTCTCCTAACTGATTGGGTGGTGGAATAGGCATCTGTCTGATGGCTGTCGTGTCCCACCCCAGAAATGGCTGCATTTCAATGTTAAGCAATGCAATACTAATTATGTGGCACTTCCAGTCCTGCTACTCATCTTGACGCTCGCAAGGGGAGATGGGGATGGTGGCAGGGACTGGTCTATAACAGGCTGTTTTATGTTGTCACAGCTTACCCTTCAATAGTGAGACACCAGTCTGCAAAGGTGACGCCACAGACATGGAAATCCTCTAAGCAGTCTGTATTGGTAAGAAATATACCCTTGGTGTGAAAGCACATGCACAGCTTCAGCAAGAGACCTTCTAGGGAGACTTGAGACGCTAGGGCTTGGGTCCTTTGGGGATGGAAAGCAAAAGCTTCACATCAACAGCTTCTATTACTTTTTTCTGTGGTTAACTGCATCCACAGAGGGATGTAGATTAACCCCACACACACATACACACACACTGCCTCCACAGCTCTGGGTTGTAGGAAGAATCAATACTTCAAAAGACTATTTTAAAAAGAGCTTGCCCTGGTCTAAAATTTGATCCAGCCTTCTAGAAGCTACACAAATACTATAGTACACATAAATCTATGAAATACTCTTCCTCCCTACAGGGAAGCCACACACTCTTAGTAGTCTGTGGCATCTAGAAAGCACAGAATGTGTAAATGACACCAAAGACAACCACAGAAAAGCATCTTGCTAATTACATCCTAGAGTGGGCAGATGAGGTATCAAAGGTGAGGGGTCAGACTGTGATCAAAAATCACTAGAACATCTCTAAGTCCCTCATTTTGCACTGTTAGCACAGAACAGGTAACAGTACATTGTAAGGGTCAGAGGAAAGCGATATTTTAGGTCTTGGAATCTTAAATATGCAAGGTTAACAAACAGTTAATGCATAATCACAGAAACACTAAATTAATCTAATTTTCTTAATATCCATTCACTTTGTACCGAGTTAAGATCCTGCATGATCTGAATCTAGACCTCAGATGAAACCTATCATTTGAATTCTGACTATACATTTGTGAAAGGTCACTTAGTGTTCCCTGGAAATGAGAATTGTCAGAAGGAGAGGGTCAAGAAGCGAGAGCGTTCCCGCACCGCAGGAAAAAAACGAGGAAATACACGTTTAGAAAGTGGCTGCCTAAGGACTTCAGCTGTATCTCTCTGCTAAGGAGATGAATGCCAGTGAAAGGGATGTTCCTTGGCAGACTGTGTCACCTTCAGAAAACCCAGCCTTGAGCCTCTGAATGCTACAACAAAACACCTCTCCTAGGAACAGCACCGTTTTGCAATAGCTTCTGTCTTGTGTTTGATCACTGCCCTTTCTAAGAGACCACCATCACGTGTGTGTGCTCGGATGGAGACTCTTCCCAGTCATTTTAGATACCAATACCAACCTGCCCACCCTCATGGTGGTGTTATACTGAGGAAGCCTGGTGAGGAAAGTGAAGTCTCTTGGCACTGGTGGATGTGAGTAGGGTCTTCTTAGCACTAAGCACCCCCACTGCGTGGCATCCAGCGTACCGGGCTCCATTGGCACAACCCATGCTCTCTGTAATCCACACAGAGAAAGCCCGAGTAACTTCTTCCAGGTGAAGTCACCCCATCTTTTTCTGTCTCCCTTTCTTTCTCTCTCATGCATACACTTGTAGTGGCTATTTTATTTTTTATAGCTTATATTCACCAGATAGCCCTGAACCTCACAACTGAGTTGATAAATACAGGCATTAAAAAGTCCCAAAATAGAAATACATGCTCTGGACTGCAGTATCTCTGCAGGAGCTTTTATGGTCTATTGGGCCAATAATCTAGCTTTTAAAATAGCCTTAAATATGTATTTAAGTAATACACATTCTAAAAGCTCTGTAAATATGAATTTTCGCAAAGGACTATACTGTTTAAGGAGGAATGTCTTTTTAACCCACAGGGAGTTCTTTAAGATGAAGCCCCCTTCTTCCATCTCTTAATTATATTGGAAATTAAAGCCATAAAATGAAAAGAACTTCAACAAAAGGGAACATTGAGCAGGAGATACTGGGAGTTGGCACTGAGCAGCAAGACAGGCTGGGTTTGCTGCCCAATAATAACCAGTGCGCTGCAAAAAGCCATACCAGCTTGTTGCTGTGAGGTCTCTCCCACCTTCTGACAGTGAGATCCAGGCAGTGGATCACACCTAAGACAGGTCAGGCATTACAAGACCGTGGCTGTTCCCAACTGTCTTGGTCAGTGCATCATTGGCATGAGCATATTCTCTACAGGTTTTGCCTTGAGCGGTGTGACCAGTTATCACAATCGATAAGTTGGATTTTGTGTTTTGCAAGCATTCCAGGTCAAGGCTAGGCTGCAGGACAACTTTGCAATGGTGCAGATAAGAGCTAAATTCCAGGGGTAGGCCCTGATGAGGTGAGATACAATTAGGGGCTGCAGTAAACAGCGACAGGGAAATGGCACTTCCTTTGGGCTCTGCCCCTTCTCGCCACTTATGCTTCTCTTTACACAAACATTTAGTACTGGGCTCTGCAATGTGTGGAGGCACAAATAAACAATACACCATTGTGTGAGAGTTTCCATGCACAAGAGTTTTGGCTTGCCAGCCAGAGAACACAAATAAACACCGTGAGATTTGGTTGATCAGTCCTGTAACTGTGAAAGCTCTCAGGAGTTCTCAGGTTAGCGAGCAATTAATAGGCACTGACAGAAGCATAAAAACAAAGGTGACATTCCTTTTCTCCCAGAAACCTCTCATCTAACCATGAGTCATAGTCTGAGATTTTAGATGATGCACAGACTCGTTTGGCTCAGGAGGGAAGTCCATACAAAGCATGGGTGTAAATCAAAAGCCAGCACCATTTGCATTTGATCACTCCAGCACCCTCCAGTAGTGAAATGGGGTGGTGTTGCTCTGCAAGAGGAAAGACTGAAGGTGTTAAAACAGGAGTATGTTAAGATCAGTATGTCTGGGCTAGCGAGGAGGGTGAAGTATAGGTGGTCAGAAAAAAGAAGGTAGGTCAAACTCACATGCCCCAAATTCTCCATTGCAGTCACATTACCGCCCCTTTTACGTCAACAAAGGCAATGGAGCCACTTCCAACGAGGCACCTTGATCCCTGAAGATTTAGGGAAGAGCTGGCAGCACTTGGAGTGAAGACTCAGCTGCGGATTTTCATGGATGTACCTGCTACTGTATTAACCTTACTGCTCTAATCTCTGCCAGGGAGAGGGAAGGTGCAGAAGGGACTAGCCTTTACTAGAGCAAACGAGGACTTTTTCCAAAGCACCTAATCACCTTGAAAGCTCCACAGGCCTTAACAACGTAACCCCATCCTCTGCTGTCACCTCCTTATTCCTTCTTTGTCAATGCCCTTCCTTTTGCCTCTGCAGAGCGAGCTGCTCTGCTTCTCCTGGGAAGCATGCATGCTTGGGTAGCACACCCCCTCTCTGCTATACCAGTTGCCCCCTTGTTCTGAGAGTGTTTATATGACCATAGCTATTAAGTCCTGGTGAAAGGTCCCAAGCTGGCAGGACCCAAAAGTCTTCCTGGAAGGGAGAGGTCCCAGCCACTGGGAATAGTGACAGGCTGAAGCTCTTCCCATGCTTCTCTACCAGACCCAGCCTTGGACAGGGACACACAGCTCTCCTTGGTCCAGTGCTGCCGCCTCCCTGAAATCCCTGCAGACTCCCCCAGCTCATACTGGTGGCAGCACACTTCCTCAGGGCCCTTCGTCAGCTCAGCTCTGCTCCTGCTGGCTCCCAAAAAGCCAGCCAAGAGGACCCATTTGGAGCTGCTGCAGCCCAAGGCCAGCTATTGGTGGAGGGCAGAGAGGCTTTCCATCCCATTAAAGTACCCCTCCTGCCACCTTTACAAATTAAGAAATAAAAAGAAAATCCATCCTAATATAAGATTGATTAGATGCCATAGGTATTGGGTGCTTTTTTGTTTTGTAGTCTATTTTCTTAAAATCCCCCAAACCAAAATTGATTTCTGTATTGTGGTTAAGGTGTTTTTGTTTTGTTTTGTTTTCTGCAATGGAATTAGCACCATAGGTTTTTGCTTGGGCTAATATTTTTTATCTGTCCTCTGGATAGACAAATTTTGTCAGCACCCAGCTTGCAAACCAGCCAGGGCTGGTTAACTTTCCCATGATCTCACTAAGATTGTTTTCCTTCCCCTTGGCCAAAGCCAAGAGGGGAGGTCCGTGCTAGGCAAAAACCTCCCCAGGCCAGTCAATGGGAGCAGATGACCCATTGCAGGATGAGAGCCCTCAGACACCGCTAAGTGGCTGCAGAGCAGAGAATCCAGACCTGACAGCTACTTCTCATGGTTTGCTCTGGTTTTTTTGGAAGGGCTTCTCCCCCACCTTTCCTACCCCCAAATGCTTGCAACGCCTTGCCAAGACAGGTCACGCCTGTTGCTCCCTGAAAATTACTTTCTCCCTAATCTCTGTGCAAAGATACTCACTGCTTCTTCATCTG
>VZTM01038090.1:157927-177327 GCA_013400555.1 Jacana jacana
CTTTCCTGCCTTAAAGAAGGCTGGTTTCAGTCAGGATCTACCCAGCCCCTCGCCCAGCACACAACCCACTGGCCAAAGAGGCGAGTATCCCCTTCCTCCCACTTGCCCCCCCCTTCCCCTTCCCCACCTCTGCAGCCCCTACAGCCCCCAGCCTCTTTGCTCCCCTTCCTCTCCTCGCTGCAAGGGCCTCGCACACCCCACCACCCGCTCTGGCGACAGGGACGGAGCTGCTCTCCAACACGCACTGGCCTGGGAGGATGCCAGGCATCATCACCCCCTTCCAGCCCCACAGCCCTCTGCCCCACTGGAGGGACGTGGGACAGGGCACAGCGCACAGCTCTGGCCCCGACCCTACCTCCCAGTCCCGGGGAACTAGCGGCGCGGCTTCGAGGTGTGTTCTGCATGAACTGGTTTTAACCGTGTTTGTCTTGATCAGCAAAGCAAGAGGAATTCCACCTCCTCAGACAGGACACGACTGCGCTGATGTAAAGGAGGCCCCTTCACGTGTGCAACACATACTGCAGAAATAAAGGAGAAAGCTCCATGTCTGACCAAAAAACCCCTGGGGACGAGGTCTCTCTCTCCCTTTGTTGTTTGCATGCTTTGTAAGAGTCTCGGTGAGATTCAGTCTCTTCAGAACATTCTTTATGCGAGCAAAGGGTTTGGAGAACCCATTTTCCCAGCTCCTAGAGGTTTTCTTGTCGCTGCTTTCTGAGTGTCAGGAGGATGGAGCCAGGCTCTTCTCAGTGACATCCAATGACAGGACAAGGGGCAATGGGTGCAAGCTGGAACAGAGGAGGTTCCACTTCAATAGGAGGAAAAACTTCTTCAGGGTGAGGGTGAGGGAACACTGGAAGGGGCTGCCCAGGGAGGTTGTGGAGTCTCCTTCTCTGGAGAGATTCCAAACCCACCTGGAGGCGTTCCTGTGTGACCTGCTCTAGGTGTTCCTGCTCCAGCAGGGGGATTGGACTGGAGGAGCTTTCAAGGTCCCTTCCAATCCCTGCGATTCTGTGATTCTGGATATTTTGAGTCAGAGTCATGTCAGCTCAGAGAGAATTCCCCACACCCTTAAAGGTCAAAGCCAGATTGATAGATGCACTACTAACACCTAACACCCTGAGAATACCCTGAATCCCAGTACCCTGGGACTACCCTGCAGATATGCCCAGCTAGGTCAGTTCCCCAACACCAGTGCCACGCGGCTCCTGCCCTGCCAGGGCATTTCTAGGAACCCCTCAGCCTGTGGTTCCTCGTGGTTTCAGTGCCTCTCCCCTGCCAGAATTAATCCTCACCCATTCCCACTGGAGGAAAGCGCTTACTCACACATGCAGAGGCCAAAATCAGCCTGGGAGAGGCAGGGCTGCGAGAAGACCTGCTGAGCTGAGGCACTGTTTTTGCCCCAGCCTGGGGCCGAGTCTCCTAGCAGGGTTGGTTCTGGGAACCATTGGGACCCGCCACCTGCTTGAACTCTACTGGGAATACTTCCTCCAGATCAGCACAGCTTACACTTCTTGCCTGTATTGTGGCTTCTCTTCTCCCTGAGAAAGTGAATATATCCCTTGTGAGCCACTAAAGGTGCGGATTCCAAGCCAGAGACCCCAAAAGGTAGCCCTGACAGCCGCCTAAAAGAGCAATTGTGCATGTAAATCCCTGGGGACAAGAAGAGAGGCAGGCAAGGTTCGTTCATTTACCCCAGATACACTAAGGTAGGGAGCTTCCCAGAGGATGTCTGGCATATTTCTTCTCCCAGCTACTGGAGAGCAGCTGTTTTTCCCCAGACATTGCTGACAGTAATTCCCGAAGAGTGAGGGTACTACCAATTCACTGGAGAAGCCAGTAAATTCTCCTTGTTTCCCCCACACGGGAGTTACCAGCCAACAGAGCTCAGCTCTTTCCCATCAATTCCACTCACTGCCTCCATTACTGTTATTACTGTGATTAAAAAGCAATCAAAGAGAAATCTTCTTCCTGTCCTGAAATTGCTGCAAACATCCAGGTTCCACCTCTTAAGCAGGAGAAGAGCAAGCTACAAGCACATTCTGCACCTCCTGGACTCTGCAGCACTGGAAAAAAATATATATAAAATAATAAAAGAAAAATAATGGAGCTCTGCCTGAGCAGTCAGAGGCAGTGAGCAGGACCGGCCGTGCTGGCAGCGTGGGGAGGGAGTAATGAACCTGGGAGCTGCAGGGCTGAGTGGTGCCTGCTTAGGGAATCTAGTCAGAGCAGCTCCCAGACACGCTGGGATGAACTGGAAGCGAGGTCTGAGCTCCAGGTTTGCTTCATGCCCAGCTCACAGGCTGGGGACAGCCAGTCCAGGCTGAAGGAGATGACACTGATTGCCTCCCCTCTACTCAGGAAGAACTGGAGGGGTTGGATCTAGGGTCAGGCAGCAGCTCTCCATCCCAAGGGGATCCCTGGGAGCAGGGATGGGGGTGATGGGTCTCTCTGACCCAGCCAGTGGCTGCAGAGGGGCAGAGGACACTCAGGCACCTGAAGCTGGGCTGTCAGAGCAAGGCACAGTGACAAAATTCGCAGCCAGGCTGTCTCAGAGGGAGGTGATTCCTCTTTGGAGGGCCTGGATGCCGATGGCAGCAAGAGCCATCTTCTCCCTCTTTTACCCCCATCAATTTGTGGTTTCCTGAAAGTTTAGGCTTCTGGGTCTAGTTTCTCAGCCCGGAGGCAGTCATTCCTCAGCACAGACTTTATTCACAAACACCCACTGCCCACCCAAACAACCCCTCAGCCCTGCACAGCTCCTTAGACCCAGCCTGACCCTGGCGCAAAGCATCCTTGGGGCAGTTCAAGAGAACATCTCAGGGTGCAGGTGAACATGTGGGTGCCACAGGATGTATTACTGCATAACTGGCTGGCTGTAACTATAGCCACAGGATAATCTAAAAAGACACCAAAAAAGGCAAGTTTTTGCTGAATTTTGCTAGCTAACTGCAGTTCTGGGCTTCTGAACTAGAATGGTGCACAATCTGTGCTAGTCCAAGGGAATCACGAAGAACACGGGAACAGACCCTCCACTTGGATGCAAAGGGGCTGCAACAGTCAGTTAAGAACAAGCAAGTAGCTCCAAAAGCTGATCATCTTTAATAATTCATTCAGCTCACTCAATAACTTGACTTCTGCCACCACCGTGAGACAGGCCACTGTTTTGTCTTTGTACATATTATCAATAAAATTTTAAAAAGAACAATTCTTCAGGGGCATAAACAAGAGAAATAAAAACCAATAGCTTGTGAACCTTTAAATTTCTGCAATATTTTAATGACATAAATTTGCCACTCTCTTGCACAAAGATAACACAGAAATAAAGTGTTTGAATTTGCTAATTAACAAGCATAAAATTCAGGGACATGTTCTTAATAAAACTATTGCGACAATCAAATCAAAGCTTCTGGATTTGCATTGCCAAGAATCTGATCTTTAGAATCATAGAATCATTTAGGTTGGAAGAGACCCTTGGGATCATTGAGTCCAACCATCAGCCCCACTCTACAAAGTTTTCCCCTACACCAGATCCCTCAACACCACATCCAATCGACTCTGAAACACAGTCAGGGGTGGGGACTCCACCACCTTCCTGGGAAACCCATTGCAGGGTCTGACCACTCTTGCTGGGAAGAATTCTTTCCCAATGTCCAGCCTAACCCTACCCTGCTGCAGCTTGAAGCCATTCCCTCTCCTTCTATCTCTAATTACCCGCGAGAAGAGAGTGTTGTCAACCAGCACCCCCAGATCCTTTACTGCCAGGCAGCTCCAGCCACACTGCCCCAAGCCTGTAGCCATCCATGGGGTTGGTGTGGCCCAAGGGCAGAACCTGGCACTTGGCCTCGTTGAAGCCCATGCCATTGAGATCAGCCCATCGATTCAATCTATCCAAGTCCCTCCGCAGAGCTTCCCTGGCCTCATGCAGATCAACACTCCCACCTCACTTGGTGTCATATGCAAACTTACTGATAGTGCTCTCTATATCCTTATCAACATAATCAATAAAGATATTAAACAGAAATGGCCTCAACACTGAGCCCTGAGGAACCACTTGTGACCAGCCTCCAGCTGGACTGAACTCCATTGAGCACCACCCTTTGGGATCGTCCTTCCAGCCAGTGCTGGATCCAGCAGATCGTACGCTCATCCAGGCCATGAGCAGCCAGTTATTCCATGAGAATGTGGTGGGGGACAGTGTCAAACGCTTTTCAAAAGTCCAGGAATATTATATCCACTTGTAGCTCTTCAGGCTACAGACCTTGAAACGAGGCAGTGCAAGAGAGCATTTCCTCCAGACCACGCTGGAGCCGAGGGGCATGGCAACACCACTTTCAGAGCCCTTTAGTCAAGGTCAAATGCTGCCCTGAACACTCAGCTTAGGACCTGCCTTCGAGAGGTCACTTCCTACAGGTGAAATGAAGGATATGGATGTGTCACACGTGGAACTGGGGCTGGGGGAACGCATAGGAAATACACTTAGCATCCACAGATCTGGTGCATCCACAGATCTGGTGCAGCCACTAATTTTACTACCTCAACATGTCACAAGAAAAATCCTTCTCATCTTGTTCCGCCCTCCTGGACACATCTAGTCCTGGAATAGTTGCTGTGCCCTGTCAGACAAAGCTGCCTGCATATTAGGCTAATGAAGGATAAGCTCTTTGTGCTTTCCATTGCTTGTTATTACACAAACTTCAGTGTTTTGCAAATAGGAGTTTTCAAAACTTTCTCCCTGAGGGAGCAGGGAAACATGGTCTGCAGTTCCCTCATCAGGAGGCAGAGGCACAGACCACAGGGAGCAGCTTCTCCAGCGTTGTTGATGCTGGACTTGGTGCTGCTGAGCATGTTTCAGGGAGGACTCAAAGCAGATTGGGTCAAACACTACCTCAAACTGTTGTTTCATATAAAGCCTGGTACTAGTGCTATTCCATCTCCCCTGGACTGCAGTGTTGGACAATCTTCCTACCTCTGGCACCCTAAACCTGGTTAGGCTGGCTTCCATGAGCTCTAGGAAGAACTTGACAAGTTCTAGATGCCCCTGAGTCCTGCTGAAGTTGGAGTCACCAGGAAGAGAGCCTGCTTAGCTGCTGTCAGGAATTCCTCATCCATCCCCACCTCAGCAGCACTGACTTACACTGGTTTTATTCAATTGCCCAGCATCAGAGTTGCTTGGGAAATGCCTTTGGGTCCCTGTAACTCAGGTGTCACAGGACAACCGTCTCACTTTTACAGGGTCACGCACAGAAGGTATTTTGGTGGGGTCTGAAAGAGAGAGCGGTCTCAAACCCCACAGCAAGAGCATTAGGACTCAGGAGTCAGCCTCGTCCTCCCTGCTCCAGCAGTTTGACAGACCCCATTACCTTTTCACATGCCATTTGGCTGCTGTCAGAAGCAAGAAAGCTTCTTAACAGGGAAACCTTTAAAGGCCACAGCCTGCATGTGTGTGCTCTTTACGTGGAGCCTCCTTCAAAGAAAAGATTTACTCCGTGTTTTCCCTTCCCGCTTGGGACCTCCAGGGGACGACAGCTCCATAGCCATGCTCTCCTGCCTGCTTAGGCATTCTGTGAGTGCTTCCCCATTGCAAATCCCAGAGGATTTAATATCCAACTCTGTAATCTACTGGCACCAACAGGCATTATCTAACTAAACCTTAAATTCAAAATGCTAGTCTTTCCATTCTCCCCAAGTCGTTGTGAAAAAGTCGGATTCTCCCAGTCCCGTGTAATTTATTCTCACTCTAATTAAAATACACCAGTCAGCTGTTCCTGGCAAGATACTCGGCTGGCTGATGCTGTGAGTGCCAAAGGCACATCAGGACCCGTGTGGAGCTGGTGAGTGGGACAGTGGTGCCCCAGGTCTCCCAGACTGACTCTGCTTTATCAGACCTGCCTCTGCTCTGCCTCCCCATACACCAGCAGCAGCACACTGATTTCTCCTCCTCTCTGTTTTGCTGTAGAGCAAGTTTTGGCTTTACTGGGGCCAAGGATTGTCACCAAGGGTGTCCAACTCCTTGTCCCAATCCCTTACCAAACCTCAGCAGCAGGGACCAGCAAGGGAACGGTTGAGCACCTGCGCTTGGTTCTACAAGTGGTGGGAACTCATCAAGCGCCCACGGAAACACCCTCCACCCAGCTCCCTTCCCATGCATCTGATGGCAACAAGAGTGGCTACCTGGCTGGGCTAGCAAACACACATGGCTGAGGCATACAGTGGTGACCTGCTGGGGAGGAGAATAGGCAAGAGGGACCCTAGATACACATTTAATGGAGACAGAGGTGCAGATTTGTGACCTTGGCCATTCTGTTACACCATGTGCTTTCCAGGAGAAAGACACAAATTTTCTGTACTTGTTGTTCATCTTTCATCATACTCCATTTTGGCTGAATCACCAAAGTCTAAAACACCAGCCAGCAAGATTCATTTACGATTTCCAACTTTATGGAAAATGAAATAAAAACCCAGAAAGTCTCAGTCCCAGTCAAACCTGTTGTATGTGTCCCGTTTCCACATGGCTGGGGTATAGATTCTGCTCAGTAGTAATCAATCCTCACTGATTCACAGCAAATGGACACTTTTTGGGGAGGAAATCAGTGGAAAGATGCAGGAACAAAGCCAGCATTAGAGTGAATTGCAGAGCAAGTCCATTGGGTTTGGTAACCCATCTGACAGTACCAGATGCTTCAGTGGAGGCGGCCAGTAGACAGATGTGGTATAAACCATGTTTAGGGAGAGCTGTTTCCTCCTGACCCCATCACTTAGTACTTATGTCCTTAATTAATAACACTTCTAGTATTTCTAAATCCCATTAACTAGGTATCTGGTGTGGCTCCCCATTAGTGTAACAGCTGAGCATCAGAACCTCTCGTGCATTTATTTTCCCAACACTTGAGGCAAATGTGAATCCACATTTTACAAGCACAGGGAACAGAAGCACAGAGAAGGGGAGATTTGCTTAAGGTCAAAAAAGGAGTTTGTAGCAAGGCAGGAATTTGTGGTCTAATCTCCAGCCAGGAGAGGATTATTTTCCTCAAACATATTTAATCCCATTTTGAATCCACTCGTCCCTTAGCTCAGGAGGAGCTGGTGGCAGCAAAGAGTTCTACGAGCCTGGTCTCATAAAAACACCTCTCTGAGAGCAAGAGTCGTGCAGACACCTCGCATTTGCAGAGACCACAGGCATCCCTGGGAGTCCCAGCCTTCTGCAGGCATCCCTGGGAACCCCAGCTTTCCACAAGCATCCCTGGGAACCCCAGCCTTCCACAGGAATCCCTGGGAACCCCAGCCTTCCAGAGTCATCCCTGGGAGCCCCAGCCTTCTGCAGGCATCCCTGGGAACCTCAGCCTTCTGCAGGCATCCCTGGGAGCCCCAGCCTTCTGCAAGCATCCCTGGGAGCCCCAGCTTTCCACAGGCATCCCTGGGAGCCCTAGCCTTCCACAGGCATCCCTGGGAACCCCAGCCTTCCAAAGTCAACCCTGGGAAATCCTAGCCTTCCACAGTCATCCCTGGGAGCCCCAGCCTTCCACAGGCATCCCTGGGAGCCCCAGCCTTCCACAGGCATCCCTGGGAGCCCCAGCATTCCACAGGCATCCCTGGGAGCCCCAGCCTTCTGCAGGCATTCCTGGAAACCCCAGCATTCCACAGGCATCCCTGGGAACCCCAGCCTTCCACAGGCATCCCTGGAAACCCCAGCTTTCCACAGGCATCCCTGGGAACCCCAGCTTTCCACAAGCATCCCTGGGAACCCCAGCCTTCTGCAGGCATCCCTGGGAACCCCAGCCTTTCACAGGCATCCCTGGGAACCCCAGCCTTACACAACCATCCCTGGGAGCCCCAGCCTTCCCAGGGAAGGTGGGGGACGTGACTGATGAAGGCATTTCCTCCACACTTTTTGCTCCAGCATAGCATGTTTATTGGGACAAGGACCATACAGGCTGAAAGGTCACCTCTAGATCAAACGAAGGCAGTTCTGGGGACAGACAGACAGCTGGACATCACCAACGTGCCTTTTGAATCAATATATCAACTCACGGGGGGAAAGCAGCGCAGCCATCAATACCCAAGATAAGCTTAATAAGGTTAATATTTGGTGCACAGTGCTTAGGAGATGATAGAAAGCTGCAATGACACACACAATCAAAGAAATAGAGGAAACTAAACAGGATAATGTACTTTCTGGGGGGAAAAAATATAGCACGAGGAAAGGAAAATATTCCCAGCTGAAACATTTATTATTTGATATACTTTTAAGAAAAAAAATTCAGAGAGATATAATGACTGGATATTCCCAAATCCATTAGCTTCTGCTAAAAGAACAGCTGCACAGGAAATATAGGGAAATAATCAAGAAGAAAAACCCCATCCCAGCATACTCTCGTGTTCAGTAGGCATTAGGGACTTTTGCCCTTCATAACTAATGTAATAACTTTGTGTTTTCATTACCCAGAGAAATTATTAATCCCCATTTGAATGTCTTAAGATGCTGCATTTTCATCACATCTAACCCAGCAAGTTCCACTGAAATATGTGGAATTAAAAGAAGGTCTAGGACAGAGGACTGACTCAGAATAATGAAATATGTGAACAAGGTCACCAATCCCTGTGTACAAGTAAAAATGCAGAGCTCATCTCTCCAACCCAGGAGAGCAATTCTGGGCACCCACCTCGTTACCACAGGATCCAGCTCCTCAGTTTGCAGTAAGACTCACCGAGATATTCCGCACTGCACCCGCCGTTGAGCAGCCCAGAGCTGTGTGCTCTGCTATTATGTTTTATTTGTTGGCTGGTAGGAACACTTTTTATCGTATGCTGATAGAGTTATGGCCAGTCATCTCAGTTATATTAACCATTAGAGGGTTTTTTTAAAGGGTAATATCTTTTCATTGCATAGATAAGACGCTACGAGCGCGCGCAGAGTCACAGTGGCTTTGCTAATGAGCGGTAATTTGTTAAAGGAGTAATTAATTTCAACAAGTAGTCCATACTTTCCCTGGTGAGGGGAGGGGCAGAGTCCAGGCTCTGCAGTTCCTAAGACACTCCTGTCAGTTGCAGTGAGGAAGAAACTTCTCTTTTACTGTCCCATTGCAAGCGCCTATAACATAATGTCCTGGTGCCAGGCAGGCAGTGGGACAAACCAATGCTCATAAACCCGCCGGTTTCTACTCACAAAACCTGGTGGCCACTCATCAGTGCCCTCTGGGTGATGAAGGCACTGGCCCTGTCCCCTCCTGTTTCAGGGAAGGCAGCAGCCTGCCCGCAGCAGCTCTCCCTTTGGCCAGGTTTAAACAGCGAGGAGCGAGGCTGCAAAGTTCCTCTCCCAGACAACTGCATATCAAGTAGAAATCGCAGAAGCACTCTTGATAAACAGCGGGCAGCCCCGCTCCTGCCAGCTAACAGGATTAATCTCAATGCACACAGACACAGCTGGGCAAAATCAAAACATCGAGCAGAGACTAAATTACACCACTTAATGGCAAAACGCCTCGGAGGCTCCCACTCCACCCAGGGTAAGGAGGAGAAGCCGCATCCCTGACCATCCAGCCCTCCAGCAGGCACCAGTTCAACAGTGAAACCCAGCCCCCCAGTTCACAGATCTTCCCAGACCCAGAGTCCTAGCTGCCCAGGGTCAAGAGATTGGCTTTTGAAGCAGTAGCAGTGGAAAAGTCTCTTTGCAACCAGGGAGGGTACGGCTCCATGGTTAACACCACGAAAGACTCTGGCTTCCCTGGCTCTGCTGCCAACGAGTTCATGCCCAGTGTGGGTTCTCCAGTGCAACGCAGCGCCTGCAGTTCACCCAGTCCACAGAAAGCAGTTTTTAACACTAAAGAGAAACAAAAAAACCCAAACTGCAGCAGCAACAGAGTAGAAGAGAAATGAAAATAAGAAGTGCATGTTCAATGGGTTAGTGTAATTTTTACATGGTCAAAAGAGCCACACAAGAGGCTCTGTGCATTTCCCCCTCCCCCAGTAAAAGTCAGAGGATCTTGAAACTGAAAAAGATGGAGAGTTCTACCATAGTTTACGTATACTGAGGTGCCTTCCTAGATAATGCAAGGGAAATCCTTCCTAGATAATGCAAGGGAAATCCTTCCTAGATAATGCAAGGGAAATAGGAAGTGGTACAGCTGTGGTCACAGCTGTGTTTTGAAAACAAAATTTGGGCACAGGGGTCACCTTCCTGACTCTATGCCTCCATTTCATCCTGTGCACTTCTCCTTTATCTTGGTTCTCACTAACTCCTGTATAGAATCAAAGAAAAATCTACATCATGGCTAATGCCCCAGCATCAGTTTCCTGCAGTTCACAGTGCTGCAGGCACAGGAGACGCAGGGAGTATTACAGCCGGCACCAGAAGGACGTGTCCGAGCCCACAAACTTGCCAATGCTGGAAATGGTTTGGGTCGGTTGTGCCCCGTTGCCAGGTCTCATTTAGAACCAGCAAGCAAGGCTTTGCGTAGGCTGGCTTCATTCATACTGGGCTCACTGGAAACAAGATGAGCAGTCATCTAGGAAGTAATTGCCTGACTCACCTCATGTGAATTTTCCTAGCAGGCAGAAGCTGGATCTCCTGTCCCCAAGAGCACAGAGACCTCAAGATGCCCAAGAAAAGGTCATATCAGGCTGTGCAAGCTGCCCTCCTACTGGCTCCTGATCCAGGACAGGTTATGAGCGAGCGAGCTCCTCTCCTACTGATAACTTTAAGGGAACATCCTTCATTCTCCAGAGACAACGATAATGTCTGGTATGATGATGTGGTTTCAACTCAAAGAATTCCAGAAACACTCCTAAGGTATTGTAGCACTTTGCAGAGGTCTTAGTGGAAGATGGGTTTCCCCTCAGCAGAAATGACAAGCGACATCCTTCTCTGAGCAGCCCTGAGGGAGCTCCAGGTACTTGCAGAGCAGTGATGGGAGGTTAGAGAAGCAGTGACCAGATTTTGAGAGACTTTGTGAAGAACACAGCACCCCAAAATAAATAGCTGCTGCCAGCTATCCAAACTAGCCACAGAAGTGGAGCTTCTGCAGTTAGTATTGTAGGGGGCTGTCGGTACCATATGCCATTAAGGGATATGGGGATCAGCCTATGAGCAGAGAGAAAAAGCTAACATTGGTAAAGTAATGGTGTACAACATGATTACGGGTAGTTCTGTGGCTGCAGGATGGAATCTCCTTGTAATTTCATGAATATTAATTGGTAAGAATTATGCCCCAGGGGAAACACGGTCATGGGGCAAATCAAGTTTCCAGCTCGATGGATGTTATTATCTTTTCTCTTTTGCTTCTCCTTTCATTATCATTTTGCTTGTGGGATGCAGTTCAGCTGCTAAGCGTTCCCCTGTCTCCCTGGTGGGCTGAAAAGATAGGGCTGGAACTCAAGCACCATCAAAACTTCTGTGGAAGTGGCTGTTTCCTCTTTAAGGATAACAGTAAGCCCGTGTTTCATAGCAGAAGGGAAAGATGCTTTCCATTTAAAGCAGATGGGTTAAGAGTTCAGGAGAGGAGGATGAAAAGAGATCATGGGAGGAAAGGTTCGTGGAGATGTAGGGATTTGAGAGTGGAGATAGGCTGGCACTTGGCAGACAAGAAATTACACAGGGCAATTTGTACTAAGAACTATTCTGACCTGTCTTAAATCAGTTCTTTAGAGTCTCCCCTGAGGTACCACAGTAATTTCCTTCAGCTTTTACTCAAAGGCCAGACCCTCCTCTAGGCAACTTCTCTTTCAGGGGTTATTTGGGTGATCTTAAATGGCAATTGCATTGCCAGTAAGACCAGTTTCCTTTATTTCTGCCAATCAGCACGTTACAAACTCTGTTACCTGCTATAGAACACAAGCTCCTGCCTGGGGTTGTTGTTTCAGTAGCTTTTAAAGCCCTAGGTAGACTTGAGACAATGGCCAGATCCCCAGCTGGGCTGAGGCAACCACACCTCATAGCAGCCTCCTGCAGCAATTCAAAGAGCAGCTTGACCTCAGCTCAGGGCTGCAGAGCAGGATGTTCCTTGTCCCAGGTCACCCTGAGCATATCGTTAAGCAACCACTGTTCAAAAAATACCAAGGCATCTTTGTGGATCTCACCTTTAAGTCTTTCCAGGTGCCACATCTCCACTAGAAAATGCTGTGACAGGACCCTCCAGGACAGGCTGGAGAGTTGGGCAGAGAGGAACCTGCTGAAATTCAACAAGGGCAAGGGTAGGGTGCTGCACCTGGGGAGGAAGAACCCCCTGCACCAGGACAGGTTGGGGGGTGACCTGCTGGAGAGCAGCTCTGAGGAAAAAGACCTGGGAGTCCTGGTGGACAACAGGATGCCCAGGAGCCAGCAATGTGCCCAATGGTTTGGCAGGGAGGGTGACATAGTGCACAGTACCATGCTTTAGTGATGCCTTTTGATCAGAGTGAGGTTGATGGTTGGACTAGGTGATCTTAAAGGTCCCTTCCAACCTAGACAATTCTGTAATTCTGGGAGTCCACCTCCAGAGGTCCCTTCCAACCCTGATTTTGTGTTATACCCCTCTTGTCTATTACTCCTTGCCCTATTATTTTAAGCAGCATTCATTACGTTCTTCTTGCCAGGCATTTTTAGTTCTAGCTGAAAGAAAAAAAGTGTCTCCTTGCTTGGTTTCTACAGCAGGGGGTGAGGAGCACCCTTGTTGGATCTATTCCTATTGTCTATCTTTCAGACATCAACTACTCACACCATGTTAATGTCCAGGTGCACAGTGGTCAGAGAGATCAGGCTGCTGATCATCTTTGAGACTTTCTTGTTTTCTTCTTTCCCTCATATTCCTCTCTTAATTGAGTGATGCTTACCCGCCCTCCCCCCTTTCAGCATATTTGATAAACAAAACCAGACAACTACTGGTTTGCTTTGCATGTAATTCTTTTTTCTTTCCTAAGAGACCACAAAGATAAACCTCACAGGCCCAGCAGCAAATCAAGAAATCCTGCAGCACAAATACCTAAAAATACTTTTTACAATAGCTGTCTTGGTATTTACATATTTGCTCCCAGTCTCCCCATCTAATTAGACTCTGAATCCCATATTCACTTGTGCTGGCAGATAGCTCCATTGTTTTCATGTTTTGGGTCTGTGAATATCTGGAGGGCTACAGTATAATCCCATTTATGCCTTTGCTGGAGGATGAGGCAAAACCAAAGAGAACCGAATACTCAAATGAGGAGGAGGCTGTTGGCAAAGGCTGAGGATGGCTAAGGCAATGCTAATGCAGTTGATACCATGGAGCCTCTGAGCAGGGCTCAAATGTGGGGCAAAGACTGACCACCTCATTGGATTCACAGATCTGTTGGAAGATCTTTCACACATGCCAGGAAATAGGCAATAAATGCAATGCAAAGTGAAGTTACCAGGCACCAGAAGAAAAGAACAATGCCATCAGCAATTTCTGCAGATGAAGGTGGAAACATTGGCAACAAACAAGGACAACAGAGGCAGGAGGAGTTTCCAGCAGGTTGTGCAGGGACCTGGATTATCCACACATTGAGAAATTCAGTGAGCTGCTGTCTCCACGTGTGGGACAAAGCCAAAAGGATCAGTTCATACATGAGCTCTCTCCTATGTTTGTGCAACATGAAGCAAGCAACCTGGACGGAAAACTGGAGCAAATACGGCTGTTGCTTCACAGCTCAGATAAATGATGGGCTCCTGGAGAAGCCAAGACATGCCTGGGAGGAGCAGTCTTAGAGGTGCAACCACAAAGACACCAGCTCAGTAATCGATGCAAGGCACTTGGTATGACAGCTTCTCAGCTGGATTTGTGAGCTGGGGGTTGGCCAATTGGTCCAGCTCCAGCAGGGATCCCTGTTAGCAGGGCTGTGGCCATAAGTCACTAACATCCCAGGCCAGCAGTAGGTTGAGTTGCAAGGACCTCATCAACTGACACTAAAGCTCAGCAAAGAGCACTGGGGAATTTTCCCCAGAGCGTGATATAAGCATAACGAATAAGAGAGAGAAAAATGTCCTTAGAATAAACCTTATCAACAAGTCCTTAGAATAAACCTGAGTTCTCTTCCCCATCAAGCAGGGCAGCTTGACCTACTTTATCTGAATATCTATCCCAGCATTATGGTCTGCCTTAAATGGCTGTTGCACCTTCTCAGATTTGACAGTGAAAACACATTCTTTCAAGTTAGATGACTTGGTTTCGATTAAGGGCAAAGGGAAAGGGCAGGGAAAGAAGCTGTTAAAAGATGGCACAGAAATTAAACAATCTGAGAGGATGTGAATTGAGGAATTTTTATTCTAACTCATCGCTTCTCTGTTTCCCTGCCATGTAAAAGGATGATAACATCTACATCTGGGGGATAGAAGCAAGCTTGCTTCACCAGTGTGTGCAAAATCCATTTGCCATTCTTGCTTGGAAAGGGCTATTGAGACGCATGGCATTAACTGAGCCTTTATCTGATACCCTGCCAGCTCCTTCAAAAGTCTCTTTTTACCCACAGCAGGGCCAGCAGGCACTAGCATGGCTGAGACAGGGCTGTGCTGCTGGCACAAAGATCCCATCCTGGCATTTGTCTGGTACACAAATAAACTTAGAAGCTAAGGATTTCTCTCCCGTTGGTTAATGCATTATTCAGAAAAGCAGCCAAGAAAGAAGCCTGATTTGCCACGGACTGGCCCGAGGGGAGGTAACAGTTAAAGATGTTAGCTAGAAGCCAAAGAAATTCTGGCTCCCTAGTCTTGACCTATTTGTTTCTAAAATGCAGAAGCCAAATCACTGTGATTTTTAACTAAGAGACGCCCCAGGGATGTGCACTGGCTCGAGGGGCAGACGAGAGACCACAAAGCCTTTCCACTGTTAGGCTAGCAGCAAACCCACCCTGCTTCGTTAGCAGCTGGCTGTCACACGGGGGTGACAACCTTGTAATTGCCAATAGCACTTGAGTTTTAGGCTGCACAGCACCAAACCTGGACTTCTGTGGTCTCTGCAGACAGGTTATGGAGGCTCGGTCAGAACAGGCTAAGCGGTTGGTTGTCAGCAGAGAAATCTTCTCTGTTGCTGCTTGTGTTACCAACTTAAAGTTGACTTTCTCCCCAACACGTCTCTCTGCTGTCCCTGATCAGGAAGGGAAGGGATGGAAAGATTCTTGCTCATCACATTTGCAGCGTTTTGTCTGTGATGGGAATTACAAGCACAATCATCTATATCTTGCCAGTCTACTTAAATTGAGACCTTGCTGACCCCAAACAAGGAGAGGAGTTTCATAGTATAAGAACCCTTACATACCTTGGGACTCCAGGGGTCTTCATGGAACACAAAGCTCTTCTGATAGTAAAACTGAAATACCAACCTGCCTCCACGCTCCACTCACACTGAGGGGAACTGTAAAGGAGGCAGCGGCATTAATTATTGATCCCCAATAGAATTAATAGAGAAAGAATGTTTACTACAGCTGATAAAACATTCCATGCAAGATCTTCCTCCTCAGGTCAGTAGCAGAAACAAGAAAACAAGACAGTAGCATGCAGCCCCCTTTGTGCCAAACAAGATGTAATGCCTTGTTTCTCACAACTAGAGGCAGAAAGACTAGGGAGCCACTCAAAATACAGAGTGTTTCCACCATGCAAGCAAACTTGGGCCATACCACCTCCTGGTGCTGGAGATGCTGGTCCTCAGCACTTCCTAATAATGCAGCTACATGGTTGCCCACCCTTACAGCCCCAGAGAAGACATCGGCTGCCCTAACCCTTGCGAGCCAGGGGTTTGCAGACCTTGCAGCAGGTGGCTACACCAGCAGAACCAGCCAGACTCTCTCTACAGATAGCCTTTGAAGGCTGATGGAGGTAGGGTGAGCTTGAATAAGTCAGCCCAACCTGAAAGCCTGTGCTGGCTCAGTAGTGGTAGGACAAGAATAACAGTGTCCCATCAGAGGAGATGGGAGAGGTACCCAGGGCTCGGTGGTGTGCTTTACTGAGCTTTCAGGAGAAGCTGGTTTTCCCCTTGCTGGAGAATTTCAACAGCAAACCTTTCTGGGTATTACTGCATTTCAAGGCTGCACAGTGTTCAGGCACACCATTTCTTGTTTTGGAGGTTAAGGTGATTTCTCACTCAGCTTAGACAGGGAGCTGCCTCTCAAGGCAAAGCCTCTCTGGAGGCCACAGCCTCTGCTGGCCATAATGTAGTTTTTCCCCGCTTCCTCTCAGTGTGCACACACATAAATGTTGTCAGTGCCCATAAATCTACATAAATTAGCGCCCCCCAAATGCCTAGTATAGGTCTAATCAGCAGAAAAGAAGAGATTGAAGATAAATGACTAGATCATTGTATTGCATCAACTCCCTGCAGTTCTGAGCTGTGTTGAAGTTACTGTGTGTAAACACCACCGGATGGCAGAATGCAGAGATGCTCCCGCTGCCTTGAGTCGGGATGGTTTATGACCCAGTTCTATTTATTTGTACCCACAAACTAAAACTAACCTGCCTTATAAATTATAACAAAAGGAGGGGTAATTTCTCTCCTTCATCCGGAAAGTTTTACATTCATCAAAGTTAATTGTAATGGGCTGATAGCTCCCATAAATAATCAGATATATCGCTGAGACACAGAATAAATCCACCCAAATTACGCTAACGAGTGAGATTTTGAAAAACTTATTGAAGTTTAGCTATGGAACTGCAATCAGCAGAAAACTGCCATTTCTTAAAGTTGGCCTGTCTGCAGTCATGACAAAACCCCTAAACCCAAGAAACAGTGGAAGCTTCAAGTGTTGAGCTGTTGAAAATCAAATCAGCAAGGCACTGGTGTCCTCTACATATCTTCAGGTCTGTATTTATCTTGCCATCAGCAGCACGACAGCAGTGCCATGTCTTGCTGCTGCCTAAACAGGACCCTAGGAAGGAAGGGATTGAAGTACAGGATAACAAGATTTTGTGGGCATCTATTCTAGACATGGCTTTATTCTACCCTCCTCCTAACAGCCTTCCTGCTGCACAGTAAAGAGCAGCAGACGTCACCATGGTTGGACTTTCCCCCCCACACCCTGCAGCTCCAAACACCAGCTCGGTCTCAATCCATCACTCCCACTACGAGCTCTGTTTTTCCTCCCTTTCTCTCTTACAAAGTTTTAACTGAAGATTTTTAAATGCCTCCCCAAGACCAGGGTGGTCTCCTCACCTCTACATATCGAGGAGCAGAAATGGGATATTTCTGGACTCTAAGTACCAGGAGATGAATCACAGAATCACATTAGGGATTGGAAGGGACCTTGAAAGCTCATCCAGTCCAATCCCCCTGACGGAGCAGGAACACCTAGAGCAAGTCACACAGGAACACCTCCAGGCGGGTTTGGAATCTCTCCAGAGAAGGAGACTCCACAACCTCCCTGGGCAGCCCCTGTCAGGGTTCCCTCACCCTCATCCTGAAGATGTTTTTCCGCATATTGAAGTGGAACCTCCTCTGTTCCAGCTTACACCCATTGCCCCTTGTACTATAATTGGACATCACTGGGAAGTGCCTGGCTCCATCCCCCTGACACTCATCCTTGACATATTTATCAACATGAATGAGGTCCCCCCTCAGTCTCCTCTTCTCCAAGCTCAAGAGACCCAGCTCCCTCAGCCTTTCTTCCTATGGGAGATGCTCCACTCCCTTCATCATCTTGCTAGCCCTGCCCTGGACTCTCCCCAGCAGTTCCCTGTCCTTCTGGAACTGAGGGGCCCAGAACCGGACACCATATTCCAGATGGGGTCTCACCAGGGTAGAGGAGAGGGGGAGNCCCACAACTCTCTGGCTTCTATCCTTCAGCCAGATCACAATCCACCTCACTACCCTATTGTCCATGCCACGCTTCCTCAGTTTAGCTACAAGGCCGTGCTGGCTGGGGGATATAAAACAAGAACTGCCAGTGCATCCTCCTCCTGCCAGCGTTGTTACAGCTGTAGTACTGGGGAACTGCCCACATAGACAATACTCACAAGCAGCTTCAGTGAAATAGATGGTGGGACTGTAATTTCATGTCTTAAGCTGTCAGGGAACCACAGCAAACTCAATTAAAAGTTGAGACCAGAAGAAAAGAAAGAAAAAAAACTAAAAAGGCAGAGGATGTGTGTATACATATATATGTCTCTGTGTGTGTGTGTCGGGGACAAAAATGATGATTGAAGTGTCCCCATGCCCCAGCAATAGGAAGTGTCTGCTTTTGATGAAAAATGGGGGATTCAGAATGTGCTGAGAAAAACCAGGAGCACGACCGGGAAGGAATCCAGCTGACAAATTACATTGAGAAAAGATCCTTCCAGGCGCGGGAGGCAACGGGTTGCGGTTCTGATTGAATAGACTGGTTAATAAAAATACATTGAACAAAAAATGAAATAGAGAGCAAATCCTTTCAAATAAGATTTCGGTCCTGACTTAAACCCACAGCTTTATTTATGAGTTCCTCTGTCCTTGCTCGCTCAGCAGGACGGCAGAAGAAAAGAAAGAGAGGTGAAAACAGCCTGAAAAGCATGTCATGTCCCTCCCCGGGGTCTGACGCAGAGCAATACAGCTGGGGGGCAGACGTTTGTTGGAGGGGCAGCAAAACCACTGCAGTTTTAAAACATCTTTCCCCTCCAGCTGCTTTAAAGCTACAGCTTGTTTTCCTGGAAGTGGAGGCAGCAAACCTGGCTCAGTGTCCTGCATACCCAGCTCTGTCCCACAGCAGGCTGGTGCTGTGCCCCTTTCCAGCAGCAACACTGGTCTCAGCCCTTTGCGTTGGCACCACGGAGGTCCATGGCAGGTCCCCACCATGGGCTATAAAGCCAGAGAGCTCTGCTAGCCAGGAACAGGAGAGATCTCTCAGCAAGAGATCTATTTGTGGTGACTGTGAGGGACTCTGGCGGTGAAGCAGCAGGACCAAGCAGTTTGCAAGCCTCCAGCACTTGTGCTTTTGCATTTCACAGGTTTGCTTTCTCAGTTGCTAGAGTCATACAAGCTTCTCGGGAGTGTAATGAGCAGCCCAACACTGAGTCTCATTAGCACCTGCTTCAGGTGCAGGATTTAATTGTCAGCTTTGGAAAACACCTTTAGTGTCACACAGGGAGCATCAGAATTGGGAGCACAGGTCGAGTTGGGGCAAGGAAAGTGCAAAGAGGCACAGAAAAGGCCGTCGTTCATGCAGGGCTGAGACTGCATTAAGGCACACACCTCTGCTATCTGCTGCTCTGAGCACCACACACTCACAGCCACACAAGTCCCATCAATTTACCAGTCTGGGGCCCAAAGGTCCCTCTGGGTTCCTCTCTGCCAAGTCCCTTTTGTCCATCCCCTCTCCAGTCTGACCCACAGGGAGTTTCAGCGGCAAACATCAGTGGCCACAGTCATAGAATCACAGAATCATTTTGGTTGGAAGAGACCCTTGGGATCATCAAGTCCAACCATCAGCCCCACTCTACAAAGTTCTCCCCT
>VZTM01038090.1:177415-228538 GCA_013400555.1 Jacana jacana
AATCACCTCCCTACTTCTGCTGGTCACACCATTTCCAATACAAGCCAGGATGCCCTTGACCTTCTTGGCCACCTGGGCACACTGCTGGCTCATGTTCAGCCCCTTGTCACCCAGCTCCCCCAGGTCCTTTTCTGCCAGGCAGTTCCAGCCACACTGCCCCAAGCCTGTAGCCATCCATGGGGTTGGTGTGGCCCAAGTGCAGGACCTGGCACTTGGCCTAGTTGAAGCCCATGCCATTGAGATCAGCCCATTGGTCCAACCTATCCAAGTCCCCCTGCAGAGCTTTTCTGCCCTCATGCAGATCAACACTCCCACCTCACTTACTGTCATCTGCAAACTCACTGATGGTCGTAGGACAAGAAAAGCAAGATAAATCTAAGTGCATTCCCAACTGACTGACTCACAAAGACTTACACTTTGGGAGGCAGTTTTTTCTGCCTCTTTCACGCTGCCAAACTCCCACCCTCCAGGGCCCATTTGCCATCCCAGACCCATTTGCACGTTTAACTGCCCAAACCACCGCTGTTGCTCTTGTCTTCTCCTCTCAGCCCATCAAGCCTCCCATTGTACAAAACCTGCCCGTCCTATCTCTCCTCGCTTCACGTTGCTGCTCAGGCTGCTTCTTGCTACCTTCCCTGGTGCAGAAACATGGTGAGCACCACTGGAGGGCCCACAAGTTGTTTGAAGGAGTCTATCCTATATTTGCCACCCCCGGACTTAAAATATAATGAGATCTATAAATAATAAATAAATCAGCAGTTCTTTTTCATGTCTATAGAAGGGCTATTCTCTAAGGCTACGTAGCTCTTAGAATTTTTAATGGAAGTGCAAGGGGGGAGCTAGAGAGTTTTTATTCCTGATTTTAAAGATAAACACATGATTCGTGGAGGTGAAGCTTTAAGAAAAGAAAAACCAAGGGAATGGAATCTGATTAAATCATCGCTTTCAGCCCAGTGCAGGGGAAAGACAGGGGAAAAGCAGACTAAGCTTTGCTTGGAACCTCCTGAGAGAAATATTTACTCCCATCAGATGAAACTCTTTTAATGCATCTATACGTGGCAATTTGAACAATTCCTTTAACGTGCAATAGGGTGCTTGAAAACACAAGCTCAGTATCTGAGACATCCACAAAGAGGGAGACTAAGTGGGCTTGGGTCTTCTGAGTCTGTCTGTGCTGGGGAAACAGGACAGACTGCCTTCAGGGTCATGCTGTTCAGAGCGGCAAAGGGTATTCATAATCATAGAATAATGAGTAGTTTAATACAATACCATAATTCCTCCCCATATCTGAAAGATGAATATACTAGGTCAATTCAAGTAAAGTATTATTGATGAAAGATTTGAGTTGAGGAAGAGCACAAGAAAAGCCAATATTACACCCTTAGGTTCTGTCTCGGCAAAGCCTGCTCTGCCTGCTTCTGTCCTAAGGAGGCATTTTACAATGCTGATGAGAAAATTCCCCAGTGGAATAGAAGCACCAGGGTGGGATGCTGAAATTTATACAGAGTCAGATGAAGGCAGGCACACAGGAAGGGGAGCAAAGGTGGAGAAACAGAAAGGAATGCATGCCACTTGCCCTATTGCACAGATCTCAACGTTTACAGCATCTCTTTACTTCCATCAACCCCCTTGCTCCCCCCGCAGAGAACAAGACAAACCAACTCACAGACCTGTGTTTTATATTTATGAGAACCTTCTATTCAGTCACCCCTGGTCCAGCAGGGCTTTTTTGCTTTTGTTTGCCCCAGCATCAGAACAACACTGCTAATCCTACAGAAGAACATTAATGTCATCAATATGAATATGCCCGTGAAAGAATGCCAGCCACTGTAAAACAACTCAGCCAAAGGGATCCAGTAACAGAATAAAAATGAGGACAGGAGCTTATATTTTGATTTCTTTTTTTTTTCTTCTGTCATTTTCTATGCATTTTCCTCCTGCACTATGTAAAATAGAAATAGATAGAATAGAATTTTTGGGCCAAAGAAAGCCAGCCTTTTGTTAAGGCCAGATACTAGAGAGAGTAGAGAGAGACCCACTTAAGCATCTGCTCTTGAGGCAGCTTGAAAAACATACCCAGAGCTATGTCTTCCCTACTCAACTCAGGGCAAGGGCTGCCCAAGCTGCCTGTCAGTCAATGTTTGGCTAATTACCTGTACAGGTAATTGCTCTGACAGAGGAGATCATCAAGCCAAGCCTATTGCTGCTCAGCTGGATGGTGGGGGCAGAGCAGAATCCGAGTGCTGCTGTCCCAGGACGGCCTCTCTACACAGACTGTGAACCTTCAGCACAGACTGGAGGTCTCTCTTATAGCTGGCAAGCACTAGGATTGCTTCACACTTGAAAAGGCTTGAAACAAATACGGAACAAGCAGAGTATCCGAGATCTTGAAAACACTTCCCCACACAACTCTAATTAAGTGATTTTCTAGTGCTCCCTCAGCCATACCTGGTTGAGAACTCGAGTGCTCTACTCATATTCTGAGACTATATTTGTGGAGTGAGTCATTTCCTGCCAATTTGGGAAAACCTGGGGTTTGCTTTTGAGGGCATGGAGTTTTCTTTCTCCAGCACTGCAGAACACGCAGGAGCTGGCGGGGGGTGGGGTGGGATTTGTCTCAAATAGAGCTGTGCCTGCACTTCGGGTTGCTAGGCAGGTTCTAATGGTGTGATCATGGCTCTGATGGAAGCTATCAGCTGCCCTTGCTCACAGCTGCATTGCTGAGAAAACTTCTGTTCAGGTTTCCCTTTTGGGGGTCAGCATCTCCTAGTCTGCACAACTGGTCCTTTCAGTCTCTGTCTTCTTTCTTATTTTTTTTAAATCTCCCATTACCGTTTCTTCTAAAAGCTCTGAGATGGTCCCCAGAGGCCATACAAGAAAATAGAAATTGAATGAAGATTAAAATGCTGATCTAGAGCTGCTAATGCCCCTCAGGAGTTACACAAACATCCACTTGGAATGAGTCCCATCTGGATAGCAGCAAGAAATGTTCAAGAACAAACCTTGAAGGTTACTTAACTTATTAGCTTTCTCTAGATCTCATATCCTCTTTGACTTTCAGCCCTTTTCCCTGGCATTAAGGAAGGGCCTTGAGACCACATGTTCTGACTGTGGTTGCAGGGCTTCAGCCAGGTGAAAGCTGTGCCTGCACTGGCGGGGGGGGCTGCATGAGCCACCCATGGGCTGAGAAAGCTCAGATGCTCTTCCAGGACAGGACAGTCTCATGCATGACCAGCCAAGTCCCCTCACACCTCCCTGAATGCAACTGTTCACAGATGACAAAAGGTTATAGTACAACTAGGAAATCAATGCCATCTAAGAAGGGATGGACTCCTATTGTTCAGAAACAGGGAGAGCTGGTCAGGTGAACAGGAGAATTTGGCTTGCACCCTTAATTAACATTAGAAACTTAAAGGACAGGGTCCAGCTCAGTCAGCAGTGATGCCTCTGGCACAGAAACCCGTGTGCTAACCACCCAGCAGCCTCACCCATCTGATTTTTCAAAACAGCAGAGAGAAAGGGGCACCTCTTCCACTTGGTTCATCTCCTCCTCAAGTCAGCTCCTTGCCTGACGCACCCAGAGGTTTGCTGTGGACAAGCCATGGTGCTGCACTCCCTGCTTCTGCAGTGCTCCAGCCCTCGCCCCTGTCTGCAGGCAATTCACTTGTTACCTCCCCAGTTGATCACATTCGCTTTTAGTGCCTTTGTTTTTGTCACAGATTGTTACGTGTGTGAAATTACGTGTGTGCACACGTGTGAAATCGGGGCAGGAATGTATTTGAACATTTAGCCAGATTAGCCTGGGTTTTATTTATTCTTGCTGGGACGTGCACTCCAGCCCCTGGCTGACATTACATTAATTGTTTCTGTTTCATTATCCTTACTTAGAAGGAAGAGGGGGGTGTGTGAAATGAAGACAGGCTTATATGCTTTGCAAGCATGTTTTATCTGCCCTTTGATTCCTCACCAGCCTACTCCAGCATCAATACCCACTTTGAGCTGGTGACCCTGATTCTTCTTGCCTCTCCTGATTATCTGTTTGTCCCTCTGCAGGACCATATTGATTTCCTGCTCTGTCCCCCTCCACCCCAGACCCTTCCAAATCTCTCCTCCTCTCCCTGGCCTGCCAAGGTCACCATTCTCAGTGCCCACACTCACGTCCTCCCATCTCCTGTAGCAAAGCCCCCCAGTCTGCAGTCTGAGGGTGAGGTCTCCATCAGGATGGCCCACCTGGGCAGCACAGCCCTTCTCCACCAGCTGTTTATATTCCTGATAATCTCAACTCCACAGGTAAGAAGTGCCACTCCGGATCTTATAGCAAGGGTGGGGAGGAAGACTCTGAGAGTGCCCTTCATCTGGGAGGTCTAAATTCCTGATAATCCCAAGTCCACAGATATGAAGTGCCACTCCAGATCTTATAGCAAGGGTGGGGAGGAAGACTCTGAGAGTGCCCTTCGTCTGGGAGGGACACTGACAGTGGCTTTGCTCCCACCCTCTCCCTGGGTGTCTCCAACCTCTTGATCTGTACATAAACACTTGTGCGTATGGGGCCAGGGGTGGTTGCTGGGGTGAATCTGGGAGGCAGCAGACCAGCCCACGGGAGTAGCCTGCTGGTACCTTACTTCTTCTTGGAGTAATAAAAGAAGGAGCTACCAGGTGCCTCTTGCTGCCTTTCTGTGCTGGCAGGTTATTTATATGCAAATTTCTTGTCTGTGTTGGCTGCTTATAAACACGATAACAAAACCTTCCATGGAGACGGGACGTGGGAGAGGCATGCGAGGGCTTTTTGATCCAGCCAGGAGTTAATACAGTGTTATTCACAACCAATTAGACATTTTCAGACAGGAAGGGATAGCTATATACTGAGACACACTTCGTTAAACTGAGATTGTGGCTGAGAGCTGGGGAAAGCAGAGGAGAAAATCCCCTAGAAACAGATTCAGCTGCAATTAAACTGTATGGAAACACCAGCTCTTGCTCACCTCAAGGTCAGCAGTAACACCTCTCTGTTGCAGTATTAAGAGCTAGACCAACTTTGTTTCCTCCAGTGTCTGTAGAAACTCCTGGGCTCAATATATATTGCGCTCTGGCATGGGACTGCAGTGAGACCAGCTGAGCCACTGCCTCTCCTGCCCCACCGTGGGTGTCCATCTCCTCTTCCTAGGACTGGACACTGCATGTTCCTTCCCTCCCTCTACAAAATTCTGCAGGGGGACCAAACACCTTCCCAACAAATTTTGTCTTTATTTTTCAGGATGCAATGAGTTTCCCCAGTTTCTGGGCCCTTTTTGAGACACAGCCTGTTATCTAGCAAAGCTTGTTTTCAATCAAGTCACCTGGAGCCACCTCCAGTCTGGCAGTGTCTTGCTGAAGGTAGCTCACAGCCAAGTCCTCTCTCTGCCTTTGCAAAGTAAGCTTTGATTAACTAAAACTTAAGATGTTTTAAGATCCTTAGATGAAAAGTATTGGAGTGGTTATGAGAACAGCAGATTCACAGACCTGAAGAGGCCCCACTTATCATGAAAACCTACTTCCTACCCAGAGTAGGCTGCAATTTCTGTATGAGCAAAACCACGCCGCTTTTAAAAGCCCCATAATCTTGAGCTTCATCCAGAGAGGTCCCAGGTCCTTAACAAGTCCTCTCAGCTGTCCATCACCGCTGAGAGCAGCGCCCGCAGACCCCGTTCTCAAATTAGCACTAGCAGTAAGTGTCCAAGTCTACACCTTTTTTTCTAGGAAGACAGAAACAGCAGGGAAGGGGAATTTCCTGGGAAGGGTCACTTTTTTTCCCATGTAGGAAATAAATACTTTATGACTGGTGCCATAAACTCCCTTAGAAGGTAGGGCTGCTTTCCAAGAAACTCCAAGACAACCCAAAGGAATGAGTATAGGAACTTGGGTCCCTCTGCTCTCAGGCTTGGGGATGCTTACCCCAGGGAACCATTTGGCCTCACCACTAGCTCGCTCAGGCTACCTGTTGCCCTCACCAGTTATCACAGAATCACAGAATCTCAGGAATTGGAAGGGACCTTGAAAGCTCCTCCAGTCCAATCCCCCTGCTGGAGAAGGTCACACAGGAACGCTTCCAGGTGGGTTTGGAATCTCTCCAGAGAAGGAGACTCCACAACCTCCCTGGGCAGCCCCTGCCCGGGTTCCCTCACCCTCAAGAAGTTTTGTCATCTTGAAGTGGAACCTCCTCTGTTCCAGCTTGCACCCATTGCCCCTTGTCCTGTCACTGGATGTCACTGAGAACAGCAGAGCCTGACTCCATCCTCCTGACACTCACCCTTTCCATATTTATCAACATGAATGAGGTCACCCCTCAGTCTCCTCTTCTCCAAACTCAAGACACCCAGCTCCCTCAGCCTTTCCTCCTATGGGAGATGCTCCATTCCCATCATCATCTTGGTAGCCCTGCCCTGGACTCTCTCCAGCACTTCCCTGTCCTTCTGGAACTGAGGGGCCCAGAACTGGACACAATATTCCAGATGGGGTCTCCCCAGGGCAGAGGAGAGGGGGAGGAGAACCTGCCTCCACCTACTAACCACCCTCCTTCTAATACATCCCAAGATGCCATTGGCCTTCTTGGCCATGAGGGCACAGTGCTGGCTCATGGCCATCCTGCTGCCCACCAGGACCCCCAGGTCAGATCAGTTCAGGAGCTGCTGCCTCTAGAGATCTCACCTGGACACAGGGACGCGAGAACCAGCTAATACAGGGACTCACACATTTGCTGTTTGGGGTAAGCAAGGAAAGCAGTCAGCCAGAGGCTTTGCTGCTGGCTCCTGCCTCCCCCCACAACCCCAGGGGCCACCCCTGGAATCCCATTGCTCTGAAGAGGAGACGCTGATGGTTGGGCCACGTCAGGCGACGCGTCAGGCCTGCCACTCACTGCCTCCACTTTCCTGAGGAGGAGGACTAGAGGCGCCGCCTGTCACAACGGGTGTACCTCACCATGACAGACCCTGTCAGCTCTCACTTCCCCTGGCTTGACAACATTAGGAAGTTCAGAGGCTTCACAGAGCCTTGGGCACTTAAACCTGCCTTTCTTTGCAGCTTAGACTGCCACAGCTGTCAGGGAAGGGCAGAAGGAAAGAAAGAGGGAGAGGAAAGCTACTCCAGGTAAAGATCAGCAGAAGAGTTCAGCTGAGCAGAGCAGCATTGGTGACCAGCATGTAGAAGCCAGGACTAAGCTCAGAAATGAAGTTCTCCTTCTGACCAGCTACTGAAAGTCATGTCTCTACTAACCCCAGCCTCCTGCCTCAACCCCATCTCCTGCTCTGCTCTTCAGATGCCTTTGCTGTGGAGATGGGACCTCAGCAGCCCTTCAATAAGCTCCAGGCCTGATTTGCCTCCAGCTTATGCCAGGCGAGGTCGGCAGCCCTCACACAAAGGCGAGTTGAGCTGTGCTGGCATTACCTCCACCTCCATCCCACTCATCCAAGCACCTGCTTCTGTTTGTGCTCCATACCCCTACAACCAGCCCCACCACCTCTCAGCCCTCCCCCAGATCTGCCAGCTGCCAAATCCTTGGCCTGGGCTTTTGGAACAAAAGAGGTTCCTTTATTTCTTTTTTTTGCATGGTGGTGATGGTGGGATACTGTCAGAAACTGATAAGCACCGAACCTACCACTTCCAAAGAGGCCTGGATCACTGCAGGATCCAGCCGTCCGCTAGAAACCCTGCTTCCAATTGCAATTTTAATTACAGATTAAACCAGGAGTGGTGGTGTGAAGTTAGTCCCCCAGCCAGGCTGAGAGAAGCAGCTGTTTGGGTTTATTCATTTCCTGTCCTCCCTCTACCTCTTGGCTGCCGAGTTATTGATGTGTCTTCCAGAGACGCAGGGCTGCCAAGCCCTGAGATGCTTATCCTATCATTTGTTTGGCAGGTTGGAGCTTTTGCATGGTCCAGAGAAGCAACCTGCAAACATGCACAAAGCCAAATCCTCGTTTTCCTTCACAGCTCTCCTGAAACCACCCTTGCTGAGCAACCAGGGAACGAGCAGCTTAACCTGGGGGCTGCATCTCTAGCCCATCACGACAGGCTACCCTTGCTCCTGGCCTTATTTTTCTTTGTGTTCACTCTTCATCTCCTGGCATGTTTGATTTAAACTGTCTGGGAAGACCATCTTTTTACTGAGCCCTTATCCCTCTCTCAACACCAGAGGGATTGAACGATACCTGAAGCTCCTAAGGAAAACCACTATACAAATGAGATAAATATCTAATATACAACAGTAATCCCATTATAACATCAGCAACTCCGTTGGTACTGAGGTATTTAGTGGACCCCAAATCTCTGTGATTCTGTATTCGCATCTCCCCCCTTTAAAGAACAAAAAAAGGAAAAGTCCCTCCTTCCTCAGAGCTAGGAGGGTACTTTGGGGAACACTCCACATTTCAAGCCAGCTGGAAGTGAGCTTCAGCCTGGCAGTGTGTCACAGGGAGACAGGGATTTCATAGACCTGCCTCTAGGAATCTCTATTCTCTGGAGTGCTACAGAAGCAGAGAGTTTATGGCAGAAGGGATGATGTCTGGGGGAGATAGGTCTTCTTCTCCAGCCTCTGGTGTGGGTCAGAGCTGCACACCTCTACCACCAGCAAGGAAAAGGAATGGAGACCTCTCCCCTCCCTCAGGACCCGCTCTGCAGATGCCAAGTGAAGTACAGCAGGGCATAACCAGGCAGAGGGAGCAGCAAATGAGTCTGACTAGCTCCATTTGCTATCCTGGTGAGTGACTTCCCCTGCAGAGATGGGGACTGTGATCTCTGGAGGAACTTGTCAGATAACACTAGGAGCCACACGGGGATTTATGCTGGCAGGGGCACAATATTTCACTTTGATGACACTTGCTTTCTTAATATTTTAATCATGCTGTTAACCTCCAGACTTGAGAGACACAGGCAACTGCCACCCTTCCCGCTCTGCCTTCCACTGACGAAGCTGAGCCCCGCAGCCAAGGCCACGCTGGCAGCGTTCGGCGCAGCATACGCAGCCCAGGACTTCTCCCCGCTCCTGCGTCACAGCCCACGTCACGCCAGGGACCGAGGGACCGATTACCCATTCCCCACCACCGAGTCCAACAGCGCTCACGTCTCAGAAGGAACAAGGAGGAAAGTCAAGGTCGAGGCATCCGGGGCTGCGGGACTCGCTCTTGCGTTCTTTACTCACCGCAGACAGTGAAATGCAACAACACCCCTGCTTTCCAGCCAACCCCATCACAGAATCCCAGAATCCCAGGGATTGGAAGGGACCTTGAAAGCTCCTCCAGTCCCTGCTGGAGCAGGAACACCTAGAGCAGGTCACACAGGACACACGTCCAGGTGGGTTTGGAATCTCTCCAGAGAAGGAGACTCCACAACCTCCCTGGGCAGGGTTCCCTCACCCTCACCCTGAAGATGTTTTTTCTCATATTTAATGCTGGTTTCTTACCAATGGCTGGTAATAGAAGCATCAGAGAACAGCGAGAAACCCCCAGTGTCCAACCCCATGCGCAAGATTCATAGACTCATTTATTGCCTGACAAATTCCCTGCTATTTCGGTGACAGGAAATGTTTTTATATCCTTGATCTGTTTTGCTTCCTTCCCTCAGGTCACTGCAGCCTGGGAGCCTTCGCTCTTGTTTTAAATGTATTATCCTAATGTCTGTGTCCTAGGGAAATGTTTCCAAGACTCAGGTGTAGAAAGGAGATTTTCCAGATGCTTGTGGATACACCTATTATGGGACTGCAAATTTGCAGGGGACTATGTCTGATGAGCCAGATGATTGCTTCCAATCCGTGGCCCTATGTTATATTAGTGTAAGATGAAAATTTACCTTGATCACATCCAGGTGATGTATTCATCTGATGCTCGTTCTGCTCACCAGGGTAATCAGACTGTCTCAGAGATGTACAAAAGGATGTGAAAGAGGATCCTGTTCCACAGCAGAGAAAGGCAGATAGCTATTAAATGCTTTCCTAATTCTGTAATTCAACAATCAGAGAGATGAAGGCTCTAATGAACTGAGTTGTCCAAGTCTAACTCGCAGCTTAATAAAGCCCTTTCTAGGAGAGAGAAGAAAGCAAAGGCTCTGAGGACTCGACTTCAACAGGCTGTGCAGATCAGCACTGGGCTGAGCCACGGTGAGCCCCAAACAAGGGGCTTACAAGGCAAGTGGGAAGGCAATGGCAAGACACTCTGGGTGCTCTTCTGTCTGGCAAATGAGCTGTACCCAGCCCTGCGTGACAGAAGATTGCAGGCAGGGGGCTGGTCGCTCACAGGAGACAGGGTGAATAAATTCTTCCTTGCCACTGACTGCATTCCTGCTCTCCCACCAGTACATTCTGACAGGGAGAGAATTGAACAGTGTCACTAACAGACAGGGGAAAAAATTATAAGGTTCATTTAGACGGCAGTAAAGAGGGAATTTTCAATTTCCTTTTAAAATCACAACATAATAATTCTTTCATAATGGTTTCAACAGGGGAGCAGGAGAACCAAAGGAACCTCGAAGCATTTCAGTATCCAGCTCCACAACTGGGATGGGGGCCTGCACTCAAGCTGGGAGAGCAGCTTCCAGACCCCAGCGGGCAGAGGACTTCAGGCAAACAGAAGGACTGGTGCACGCTTTCAACACCTGCAAATTCCAGCTAAAACTATGGCCTCTTTAAATGAAAAGACCCTTTTTTTTTTTTCTTAAGGAGGTTGTAGTATCCTAAAGGAAACGGGATGTTTTGTTATCACTAGGAAACAAAGCCCCCCGAGATGCTACATGACATGACCAAGACCTTCTTGGTGGCCCGTGGCAGTACAAGGATCTGATTCCAGGTTGGCCCCAAGTATAGTGTGAAGGTAAAATCAAGCTTCTGCACTGCATGTACCTGCATATAGAGTCTATAAGGGGCTGGGAGTGTGTGCATGCTCCCAGACTGTAGGGAGGATACAGGTGACAACCGGGAAAGTCCAAGCTCTTCTGTTATTGCCTGTTGGTTCCTTGCATGACATGGCTGTGATTTCAGGAGCATTCCTGGAAAACTAGAGCCCGGATTAGGCATGAGTACAAGCGCTGATTCAAGGTCTTTGAGTCAGTATAGATTGGTATGCATGAATGAGGACAGGGTCCCGCAGGGGATATGAATGCACACACATGCCAGCCCTATGGAGTCAGGAATGGAACGGGCACACAAGCAAAGTCTGGCTTTGTATAGGGCTAAGCAAAGTAATCACAGGCTTTTCTTGCTTAACTGTTTCCCTATTCTTCTTTCCATTGCCTTGTAAATAGCTACAAACGAGCCTCAGCTGGAGGTACGGGGAGATGATTGATGCAATCAACTTATATGTAATTAGCGACCAAAGCAACAAGGGCAGTCTCCTGGTGTTTCATTTGGGATCTAATAACAATACATACATCTTATACAGAGGCATACACGGACCGTTTTCACACACATGTATTTATAGCTATGCCCATGGTTAGACGATTAAGAGCCATGAATAGTCCCGAGGGCTCTGTTTTGCTGTTGTATGAGGGGTTTTGAGGGGATGCCAAAAGCTGATTGCTCCTACAATGCAACAGTTCCTCTTTGGATCAGAAAGGCCACACAAAAAGTATTAACTGTTACTGAAATCCATTGTGTAACTCCTACTATTTTAATTTATTGCATTTTGTATATATTTTTTTTCATAAGAAGGGCAAGAGTTTCATTTGCTAAAGCAAAGTGCAATGCCACAGAAATCAATGCATAAAGATAAATTTTCTGTAGCTCAGGATCCGATTCCCAGACTTTTATCTGAATTACTCTATTGATTGGTGGGAAAAATGGATTACAAATAAAAATACAAGACAATTAAATGCTATGCAATTAGCACTAAGCCTCAAGAAAGATGACTTAAAGACCAAGGGTAGAACTCCGCCATCAGCTTTTGTTCCTACAGTTTTGAAGGATATAAACCCTCGCATTTCAGTGCTCAGGCCAGCCTCTAATTGGTCTGTGTTAGGAAGGAGCTTTCCCTACGAGAAAACAGTTCTTATAATTATCCACTGGTGACTTCCTCTCTAGCATCTGGAGCCATTTATTGTGGGAGATAGATACTGCTTTGGTAGACCAATGGCTTGATCCTCTAAGGCTATTTCTCCAGGAAAATAGCCAGGCTTGAATACCAATTATCTCATTAGAAATCTGGAATAACTCCATTGACTTTAATGGGAATGGTTATATTTGGAGTAACTTCATACAGTGGGTTCATCCAGGCTGAAATGTGCATCGAGGACAGTATATTTCAGGCTTAAACTAGAAGGACCTCCACTGGGAGCAGCACAAGAGAACAGGGAGCACTAAGAACGCTGTTTTGAGGCTGTGTGACAAGCTCATCCCTGCCAAAAAAAAAAAAAGCCCAGTCTCCAATTAGTTCCATAAATCTCTGGATTTGCTGGTATCATTAAGGATCTGTAGACGTGGAAGAGGAACGGAAAGGGCAATTGGATTTATTGCTCTGGAAATAAGAGGAAGGCATCCACCAGAAGTAGAAATGTTTTGGTATACATTAAGCCTGACCTTTAGGCTACGCTGTGGTAAGACACTTGGCTAGTATTAGCCTTTCAGAGCACTGTGTATAGGCCTTTATTTCCAACACACAAGCACCCATGAGAGTTTGACAGCCCATCGCTAGCTGATCTGTGGCCACAGGTCCCTCTCAAATCTTCATTTATGTCAGGTAGTGCCGTGCATCATCGATTTCAATTGAGGAGATGCTCATTAATAAGATTTAGTGTATCAGATTGTAAGACCAGCAGAAATACCATCTATGTCACCCTAACGATCCCGAAAGCCGGAATAACTCATCGCATCACTACATAATTTTCATTAGATCCTTGCCATCGTTTTCGGTGCTAACTGCTTGCTTAGAACATTGGGGCTCTACTGCAGGTCTGAGGACCTAATACCTGTATGGACAATGATGTGAAGATTGCAAAGGCTTCCCTATTAGAATGGATTAAAAATATTAAGACTAGATGAGTTTGGGGAGGAGATGAATAAAAGGTGACATATAGAGGCACGTAAGTTAATAAATGGCACAGAGAAGGTCAGCTGGAGGCTCCTGGTTTTACTTTTCACAATACAGGAATCCAATTAAATTAAAAGCCTGTTCATTTAAAACTGATAAAAGGAAATACTCTTCTCACATGCAGTGCAATTAGGCAGTGGAACTCATGAGTTATTACAGAGGCAGAGAATTTAGGACTGTCCCAAAAGAGACAGAATATGCCTTTTTAGCTCTTTAGGACACAAGGTATAAAGGGGATGTAGACTCATACTCAGACTTGGTACAAAGCTCAGAAAAGCTGGCCCAGAGAGTCACTTTCACTTCAGAGGGACTTGCTTCTGTGCACAGTTCTCGATGGAATGGAATGGCCTCACCGAATTTCCTTGCTGGCCTTAGCAGCACTGGGTCTGGCTATTGCAAGTCCCAGGCTAAAGCAGCCATCAATTTGAGGCTGGTGACAGAGGAAAAAAGGACCCCTAATCCCATTCTTCACTGAAAATATTTAGACTTACAATTAAGCAACAGAACCCTATCTGTCTTTCTGTCCGAAAAAAATTGAGTAATTATAAGAAATCAAGTACCGTTTTTTTAAAGCAAACCTTTAGGAGGCACCTTCATGTTAAGCAACATCAAGAAGACCTAGTTAATAAGTTTAATGCCTCTTATCTTGGGATGTCAGACGAGCAGTCACCAACATACCTGCTCCAACAATGATGCAGTATTATTTCACCGTTGTCATTATTTATTAGCGTGCCAGAAAATGCTATCCAGATTAGGCTCCTATTATGCTCAGGATTGTGTATACACACGGCAAGATAAGTGCTGCTAAAAAGCACTTGTGATCTCAAATTAAGCACAACAGGTATAAGTAACAAACAAAAGTGGGCAGTAAAAGAAAAGGGATAAAAGCTCTAAAGATAAGAAGTGCCCAGAGGCTCCTCAACTCCTTGTTCTTTAGTTGGTCTTTTGTTGGTTTATTTTTTTTCCCCCAAGAATCACAGTAAATGAATTACCTAGGAAAAGTGTCTTAGACACTATGTTTTAAGCAGATACATCCCTGAAAAAAACCAATTCTGAGTTTCGTAATTGTAAACATTTATACAGGAAATCTGATGCTGTGATTTATGCTTATCCAATCAGGGATTTAAAATATACCATATAACCACAGACAAAAATCAAAGCTGCTCCAAATACACTTCCCAGACACTCCACTCATAACTGACAAGCTTTAGGGCAAGATGTAACAGTAGAAACTATTTCTGAATATCAGGTTGCCAATAAACACGTTTGAGAAAGTTGCAATCACGGAGTATTCACAGAGAGTGAAGGGGATGAAGCTGCCACCAAAAATTCACTTTGAGTAAAATGAACGAGGACTCGAATCGAACCGTTTTCCATTTGAAAATGTCATTCTTTCAAAATCAAAATATGTTGTGAAATTGTGCTAATTTTGGCCGGGGGGTAGAGAAGGATATTGACAGCGATGAGATGTCCTGGTTTGGCAGATTTGGAATAATTGTCTCTGATGCTTCTTTGTGAGATGATTTAAATTCTATTTTTTTTTTCCACCTGATAAAGTAAAATACAAATATCAACACTGAAGCAAACCATTGTTGAAAGCTGACCAAGTTCCACCTAAAACCAGGTTGGGTTTTTTTTTTTTTTAGTCTGTTCCTGTTATATCACCACTTATAAAAACCTTCTCCTGCCTGAGCTAAATGTATTCACAAACCCATCTGTTCGGTCCTTTTTTAGCTTAAACAACAAGACATGGGGCTGAGACCTGCAAAAAGTCCTCTACAGAACAAACAGTGCCTCTCCAGAGCTGGCTGCAGGAGGGCATCCATCCATCCTCTCTGGGGTTTTCAAACCCATTTGCTTAGAAAACTCCAAGATTTTGGGAACATATCCCCCCTTACTCCGCTCCATTTTGAAATGCTGAAACAAACCAAAAGGGATTCTTTACCCAATTGGCTCTCACGCTTCCCTTGCTTGTGTTGGGCTGTTCCAAAGCATCCAGTTCCCAAGGTGGGCTGGAGCCTTTCACTTCACCCCCTGTGGCCAAAGTGCTTTGGTGCCTTTCAATATAAGGCAAAGAAACTCATTTGGCTCAATCTCTAGAATAAATAGCCATGGCTGGGGAATCCCACTCTCCCATTTTTCTCTTATTTTACCCCATTTCTGAGCTGCTCCTTCCATTCCTCCTGGCAATAACCTGCCATTGTCCGTGATCTGCGGATGCGCAGTCCCCTCAAGACCACGGAGGGAGGCTTTGACAAAGGTCTGTGAGACAAGCCACTCTAAAAGTGACAAAAATGTAAAACCCTGCTGAGCTAAATGCAACGTGAAAAGGGCAAAGCTAAAGTCAGCTCAGCACAACTGGCCCTGCCTGGGCTCAGAATAGACTGTCTCAGCAGAGACCAGGGCTGGCCTGCTGTTACCTCTCAGGTTTGAACAACAGGACTTTTCATTTAGCACCCCAGGGAGAGTTGGGGAGTGGGAAAAGGTCTGTGCCTGATGACATTTCTTGTCTCTGATCCCATCTGCAGCCACCAAAAGTTCATCTGGTGTCTTCTCTGAACACGATGCCTGCCTAGAAAGGCGTCGCAGCGCCAGCAAACATTCCTAAGTGGCTCAGACGTACCGCAAGCCCAGAAGAGAAAACTTTTTACCCCTTAACCCTGAAGGTGTAAATTAAAAAGTAGGGCTGAAGGTGTTAAAAGCAGGTGTCTTTGGTGCTGTATGCCCCTCTGTTTGTTACACAAGCGACCCACTGCTTTAACCCCTGCAGAGACGTGAAGGGAACGGTGCCATTCCTTGAAAAGGGAGAAAAAACAAGAAGGGGAGAGAGAAAGGCGGGGGACATCTCTGTGCAGATGTGGCTTCAGCATCAGTGCTTTGGGATCGTGCCAAAACCCAAGGCAGATCAACCAACAGAATCGGGGTGAGAACTGAGAGAAACAAGGGCATCTGTGAAATGTATGCTCTAGCTTCCCCCCTCATGAAACAAGCGATAGAAGGCTTTGTTGAATTAAGCCTGCTTGCTAAGCTCAGGGTACCAAAATGTAGTGCAGGGACCTGCATCCCCCACTGAAGGGTTCACCACTGGCTCCAGTTTGTGCTAAGCCATTTCCTCCCCACCTCTGCCTCTGTTCCACAACTCCCAGTGCACGGCGAGCTTGGGAGAGCACCGAAACTGGATAATGGAGCTAAATATTGCAGCAGAAAACTTTGGCACTCATCAAGCAAAGCATCCCTGGAGGGGCCCACGTGTGCCCCTACGCCTGTGAGCGGGGATGCTTCAGCTCAGAGAGGGGTTGGGATGATCAGCAGCAGCCACTGGGAAGGAGGCAAGCCAGGCACAGTGAAGGGACACTGCTGAAAAAGAGGGACATTTGGCAGGGGCTGGTGCTACCTAAGGAAACAGCCGCCGAGAACAAAGGTGTGAATTCAACCCACGCAAGCCCTGGAAAAGTCCTGCTCATTTTCACACAAAATAGGCTCTAAATGCTGTGAATCACCCAATTCCCAATTTAATTCTGAAATTCATTCAAGAGAGAGCGAACAACTGAGGAACATCTGTGCTGGGAAGATACACTGAGACCCAGATACTGAACGTTATTTTAGCGCAAATTAAACTTTTTCCCCTTCCTCATTCTTGTAGTTGACAAGAATCTTTAAACAACTAAAGGGGACGGAAATAAATGCATTTAGCAAGGCCTCAGCTGGTGCTTTTTCCTAGACAACTGCTTCAGCAAAGGTTTTTCTGTCCAGAGGTTACAGCTGACTGGTTGTCAACAGTTGGGACCATTTAGTTTGAGGAAGAGGAGGCTGAGGGGAGACCTCATCCCTCTCTACAACTGCTTGAAAGGACATTGTAGAGAGGTTGGTGCTGGTCTCTTCTCAGGGGCAATGAGTGATAGAAGGAGAGGGAATGGCTTCAAGCTGCAACAGGGTATGGTTAGGCTGGACAGGAGGCAAGAATTCTTCCCAGCAAGAGTGGTCAGAGCCTGGAATAGGCTGCCCAGGGAGCGATTGGAGTCCCCATTCCTGACTGTGTTTCAGAGTAGATTGGATGTGGTGTTGAGGGATCTGGTGTAGGGGAGAACTCGTAGAGTAGGGCTGATGGTTGGACTCAATGATCCCAAGGGTCTCTTCCAACCAAAATGATTCTATGATTCTATGACCCTCAACAAATTACACCAAGAGCAGCAATTCAGGTGCGGACAAATGTCTATCTATCCCACTCCTGGTCTCCAGTGGTGGTCACTGCAAATGTCTGGAGAAGAGTATAACAACAGGACAGATGGACCACACTGCCTTCCCCAGACGTCCAAGCTCCCAGACTGCAACTGCAGGAGTTGACTACGCTTCTAGTTGAGGGGTGTTCTCTAGCTCCTGACTCTACTGTGCAGCCCAAGTGTGTACTGCCCACCTCTGTGGGATGGTGGCCAGGTAGGATCCCTTCCATTCCATGGTCTAATCTCCACAGCACATAAACTGCAGCACGGGCCAGAGAAGAGCTGCAATCGCTCTAAGAGAACAGCCCTTGGGATGACAAGGGACTGAGGATGCATGGCTACGTACTCCAACAGGGAAGACTGGCCACAGCTTTGGGGACTTCTCTTGTACAACACTGGAATTTCAAGTTATATTCTGGTGGCTTCTCAAAATTAGAATAATTTTCTGCTTTGCTGACAGCACAGGGACTGTGAGGATCTCAATGCTAACTAAGGACTTGTATCAGCTATGTCTTAAAAAAAACTCTCCCACAAAAAGAGATGGAGGATTCACATTGAATAACTGGATTTCAAGAGCTTCATGGGACTTGATAGACTCAGAAAAAACGCTAGAGAGGGCACTTTAACTTGCTACTTCTCTGTATGGGCTCTTTAATTAGGGACTCATGTGAAAGCATCCTATTGTTCTCTCCTGCTGTGGCCAGGCTGCTTAAAGAGATGCTGCTCCTGTTCTTCCAGGGCTGCTACAACAACAAACATGAACTCTGAACTAACAGAGAAATGTTGGTTTCCCACAGGAACCAGCATCTGGGAGAGCTTTCCAGCACATCCACCTTGCTAAATGGCTCGTGGACCTGCAACAAGTTCTCTTTCACTAGTGATGTTACTCCTCTTCATCTGATCAAACAGCATCACCACCTTGCATTGCAACATGTCTTTTTGAGAGGTTGGGTTCATACAGTGATGGGGTCACACAGGGACTGCTTTCTGCTCCCATGATAAAGAGTCTATGACAGGACAGGAGAGTTCAACAACCCGCAAGAACCTGTTCTCATCACCACCGTGGGGGCAGCAACACCTAAGGAGCACCTCTGTCCAGGCAGAGGAAGAGGGTGTCTCCTCCAGGACAAGTAGGCTGAGCCTGCTTTTGTCCTTAAAAACTGACAGTAGATAATGTACTTAAAACTGTCTGCCTGCATCCTTAATCTTATAAGTGGATGTAAAGAGCTAGGGCTTTAAAGAGAGACCATGCCCTGCCCTGGAGGGAATTCTTGCTTAAAACAGTGAAGCTATTCCCTGGAACAGCTTCATCCAGTTATTTTCCCTTTAAGATGGAGCTGGACAGCTTTTAGAGGAACCTCAAAGCTCTCATTTCTAGCTTGCCCTAACTTGGCCTTCTCATCCTATTTCTTCCACGCCAGGAGAAGTACAAGAAGAAAAGGAGGTAAGGCAAGGAGCTCTCTGCTGCTTTCCCACCCTACTGGCAGTAAAATTGGCTGCAAACTCAAAAGCAGCCCGGTGGGAGTTTCAGGCTTGAGGGATTTTGACATTGCTTCAGTCCCTCCTGCCCTTAGCAAGACATTTCCAATTGCCCAGCCTTTCTCACCTCTCTCTACACCTATCAGATGCTGCTGGTAGCAAATTCCTTTCAGCAGAAAAACATCAGCTCTTTCCTTTTTCTGACCCTCTGAGCTTAATTATGCTCATTCTGCACCTGTCTTGATGACACATGAAGAAAATTAACAGGACCAGCAGCCACTTCAGACTTCCATGTGGCCTGTGGGAGCCTCCAATTACTTCCACTGCAAGGCTAAGTCCGGGATAAGAATAAAGGACTTTAATTATTGACCCTGCTGTGCTGGGGAATGGCAAGAAGATGGGTATTTGGCTACCTCCCCTGACCAGCATGGCATCCTGACAGCAGCAGTTGGAAGGGAATACGGCAAAGGTTGTCAAGAGCAAACACATCCTGAGTGTGGAGCCTTCCAGCAGGCTGCAAAAAAGTCACCCAGGTGAGCCACAGCAGCGTGAGAAACAGCGCTGCTAAAGTTCATGGGACGAGCAGGGATGTGTTTCTCTGAGCACTTGCTGAAGACCTCTCCACACATCTTCTAACACCACTCCCCTTTGCTTCCATCCTACCTAACTCCACCGACCTCGGCGAATGCAGGCTGTTGCATGACCTCAAGGGGGAGAGAGAGGAGAGATCATGTACGAGAAGGAACAGGGAAACCAGTATTTCTTTTTTTTCCATCCAAGATCTTTTCCTGGAGTGGTGCACTTTTTAATCAACACAGAGAAGAGAATGGAGGTGAAAAATAAGAGAAAGAGGCTTCTTGCATTTTGGGTGAGTCAAACGCTGGTTACGTACAAGGAAACTTTCACAACAGAAATTATTTTTGACAGCAAAAATTTCTCTAAACCCGTGTTTTTACGCATTCTAAAAACAGCTGTGAGCACACCCCATCTCCTGAGTGTGCATGCTGACTTCCAACACAATTTCAACAACGACATTTAAAGAAAAAAAATAATTTCTTAGGGAAGCAGCAGAAAAAAAAACCCTACCAACCAAACAAAACAAACCCCACTCCAAAGCACTACCTCCCCCCATCCATTTCTAGGCACAGAGGTTAAAAGTCACTTTCGTGCCAGTTCAAGGTTCCTGAGCTGCTTTGGCTCTCACCAGTACAGCCATGCACAGGCCCTGTTCTAACCTCTGGCACAAACTGGGCTCGTTTCTAATCATAGGAGGTGGGTGACAATATATCAAAGAAAAAAAGGTTCAGTGAGCCTGTGAAGCTTTGGACTATAGAATATCATTTAGGTTGGAAGAGACCCTTGGGATCATCAAGTCCAACCATCAGCCCTACTCTACAAGTTCTCCCCTACACCAGATCCCTCAACACTACATCTAATCGACTCTGAAACACAGTCAGGGATGGGGACTCCACCACCTCCCCGGGCAGCCCATTCCACTGACTGACCACTCTCTCTGTGACAACTTTTTCCCTAATGTCCAGCCTAACCCTACCCTGCTGCAGCTTGCAGCCATTCCCTCTTGTTCTGTCGCTCATTGCCCGTGAGAAAAGACCAGCACCAACCTCCCTTCAATGCCCTTTCAAGCAGTTGTAGAGAGTGATGAGGTCTCCCCTCAGCCTCCTCTTCCTCAAACTAAAGAACCCCAACTCCCTCAATCGATCCTCCTAAGACTTATTCTCCAGGCCTCTCACCGGCCTTGTTGCCCTCCTCTGTACTCGCTCCAGCACCTCAATATCTCTCTTGTGTTGAGGTGCCCAGAACTGGACACAAGACTCAAGGTGTGGCCTCACCAGTGCTGAGTACAGGGGGACAATCACCTCCCTACTTCTGCTGGTCACACTATTCTTTATGCAAGCCAGGATGCCCTTGGCCTTCTTGGCCACCTGGGCACTCTGCTGGCTCATGTTCAGCCCCTTGTCACCCAGCACCCCCAGGTCCTTTTCCACCAGGCAGCTCTCCAGCCACTGCCCTTTCTCCAGTGAAGAGGTTGAAACGCTCAGGATGGATGGGCTAACTATGTCATGAGGTTTTAAATAGACCCTTTCTATAGACCTAGGCTTTCATGTCAGGGTTTCCAGTAAATAATTCACTGTTTCATGTAAGAGGTGACATTTATTACCTATATCTTCATAGAGCAGCCAATCAAATTTTATAGAAAGCGTTTGGCTTGCAATGATTCAAACTCAAAAAGGGAGGAGGATCTGTCAGCTCTCCCTTAGCGCGGGTATACATTCCTATCAAGTGGATTCTCTGCAGCCCAGCCAGCTATTCCCCAGCCATGGCAGGGTTACATCCTGCTGCCAACCTAGGAAATGGGGTCTTTATGGACCTGTGTCGTATACCTGCCACCGTCATGGTTCACATTTCCCAGTGATGCGTCACTCCCAGTCACCACCGCAAGCGTGTGGGCTGAGCACCATATGGAGGAACGCGAGCGGTTTAGGGAGATGCCAAGTGTCTATTCTGAGTCGGATTTAACCAGGAGTCAACTTTTAAACGTGTCAGGAGAAAGTAAAGGGCAAAGAAACCTCATACTCTGCACCCGCCTCTTTATCACAGCAGCTTATTTCCCTGAGTCAGCCCGTAACATCGGATCTAGCACCCAGCTAGATTCCTCCACGGCTCTTGGAGTACAGGGCAGTTAAAGACCCACACCCGAAGCTCTGTACTTAGGAACTATCTGCTTCAAGAAGGTGAGTTCATCCTGCATAATTCCCCCTGTACTCAGCACTGGTGAGGCCACACCTTGAGTCTTGTGTCCAGTTCTGGGCACCTCAACACAAGAGAGATATCGAGGTGCTGGAGCAAGTACAGAGGAGGGCAACGAAGCTGGTGAAGGGCCTGGAGAATAAGTCTTAGGAGGATTGATTGAGGGAGTTGGGATTGTTTAGTTTGAGGAAGAGGAGGCTGAGGGGACACCTCATCACTCTCTACAACTGCTTGAAAGGGCATTGAAGGGAGGTTGGTGCTGGTCTTTTCTCACGGGCAATGAGCGACAGAACAAGAGGGAATGGCTGCAAGCTGCAGCAGGGTAGGGTTAAGCTGGACATTAGGGAAAAAGTTGTCACAGAGAGAGTGGTCAGTCAGTGGAATGGGCTGCCCAGGGAGGTGGTGGAGTCCCCATCCCTGACTGTGTTTAAGAGTAGATTAGATGTGGTGTTGAGGGATCTGGTGTAGGGGAGAACTTGTAGAGTAGGGCTGATGGTTGGACTTGATGATCCCAAGGGTCTCTTCCAACCTAAATGATATTCTATAGTCCAAAGCTTCACAGGCTCACTGAACCTTTTTTTCTTTGATATATTGTCACCCACCTCCAAATCTGGCCACTGCCTTATCTTAGAGCTCCGTAGGAAGGAGGCAACAACACTGGTGCCCCTGTTCCCAAATATCTCATTGCAAGAAGGATGGATGCCATTTCTGCCTATCTCAGTTCCCAGAGACCATCACTCTCTTCTCTCCCTTCTTGAAGGGATATAAACTATCTCCTAATGTTTTTAAGACAAATGAAACCAATACAGCCTGAAACGATATGTAGGTGTGTACGACGGATGAAGGACAACTTCACTCAACCCCACAGCTGAATAACAGCTCTTTGGGTAATTAGTATCCAATATTTTTAAAGAGATGGATCCCTCTGGCTGAGGGCAACTACAGGGCTGAAATCAATCCTGAACAAGTTTTGTATTAATTCCAGAGATCCTTGTCTCTGCGGACAAAAACCCGCTGTCTTCTCGTGAATATTCTAATGATGAGAACATTAATATTAGATAATTATGGCTTTGAAAGATTAAATGAAAAACGGCGTTGAGGAGGAAAAGGCATTACGTTAAATACAACTCCTGCCCATGTAGGCTGTTAACAGTCATCTGTTGACAGATTCTGATGGAAATAATAAAAGCAAGAGGAAGGCAGAGGTGGTTTCTGTCTCTGTCCAAAATGGCAGAGGTGCAACCTTAAGGCAGGGACCCCCAGGGAACCAGTTATTCACATGGAAAAGGCATCTCCATTGATCTCTAGAAGAAATGCTTAGCACCTTTTAATAACGCTTTTCATCCTCAGAGCTTTTCATCTTTTTAGTGCATGCTTGTAACAATAAAAACACAGAGAGCACTTTCAGACTCTTCCTTTGAAGGATCTCAGAATTCCACGGAGAACATCTGCCTAACCTGTGATACGGACAACTCTTCTCATCTACCATCAGAGAGATGCAGTTGTACAGGACAGGGACGCAGGTGGGCAAGCCTTGAAGTTAGGAGCCCAACATCTGAAGTCAGAGCCATCTGAAACCACACACAAGAATCAAGGCAGTCGCTGAAGACATGGGGAGGAAGGATCAGTGAGGGAAACACTGGAGCAAGCTGAGAGGCAGGAGGCAGTCTAGAGCCATCAGCTGGCTCTCCCCGAAAGCAGCTCTTGTCTCTCCATTGCCATTGCTCTCACTGGTCCATTATCAAGGAACAGGAGCACAGTTCTGCTTGTCCACCAGGCTGATGGCTGGAGCTGGGGGAGAGCTCCTGTCCAGACTCAGTAGCCTTGGCAAGGAGACATCAGAGCTCAAAAAAACCAAGCAAGCAATTCCTTAGATCATTCCAGGAGTGGTTCTTCCTCACATTAGCTACCATACCCCTTGGTCTCCTGGCCAAACAGTACCACCGCCTCGGGTGGCTGCCAACCCTGAGGGGTTGCTCCCAGTACCCCAAATACTGCAGCCTCACACAATCCCTCACACTGTCATACTCTTTTCTTAAACTTTGAGACTTTTGTCTCTCTCCCCATGGAGATGCCCAGGCGAGGCAGAAACAGTACTGAAATGAGCTGGAGACCAACCTGTTTGTGCCTGTGCCCTTTGCTGAGGGCTGGCACAGGGCAGCATTGTAATTGCTCACCCAGCCCCATTCCAGGGCAAGAAAGAGGCATGCCTTCTTCCTACCTCTCTATTTTGCTTGCTCCAAAGGAATGTTAGACATATGAAAACCTTACCACTGTGTAATAAGCACAGTCCTCTCAGAGCAGATCTGACAGGCACTGAATGTATCTTAATGGATGTTATTATTTCAAATGTGCCTTCCTGTTTGATAGCTGGCAAGCAGAGGGAAATGTGATTAGAGGATGCTGGGGACACTGCATGGCTGGCCTTCCTTCCCACCTCTGGTATTCGGATTATTTCCCCCCTGTTGGTGACCTTTTGAATCTGGCTCTGATCTGGACCTTAAAATCTATGACCCTCTAACAAGAAAGGTAAAAGAGGTTGTGAGTGCTAAATTCTTTTTCTTCTCCTTTAAAAAAAAAAACAAAATGAGAAAGTTCTTAAATAAGGCTCAATAAAATCCTTTAAGCCAGTTGCTTTTATCTATTTTTATACGGAATTTAAGGATTTGTCTTTTCCCCCCACCTCCCTGTTGGTTCCTTTTTGATTGAATTACATCAGGAGCAGAGAGTCACAATGTTCACTGTAACCATAACAAAGCTTCTGTTAAACTCTAAAAATCACAGAAACTGCATCTCACATCAGCAGCAATAGCTCTGGGTAAGGATACAAGCGTCTCCTTCACCCTCCTCCTCATCATTAAGCAGATTTGGCTCACAAGCTGGTGAGATGCTGCATTTTTTTCCAGCTGTAACCAGATCCTGATGTCCAGGCACATCAGGCTAGTGATGATCAGTCATGCTTTTGCCTTTGCCCTGCCCTACTTGACGTGGAAAACATTGTGTTGGTAGCAGACCGCTTAGTATCTTCATGGCTTGGGCAAACCTCCTCGCTGCTCTCCCCTTGAGGAATGTTATGTCAACAGATCCTCATCAAATCACTAATTACAATAATTAGGACAGGATGATCGAGAAGTTAACAAGCATGGTGCCTGGGTTTGAGCAGCAGTCAACGTCCTTACCCTTCATTACCCCTCACTCTACTCCCCAGCCCGCAATCAGGGCTAAAGACAGATCTGCCTCCCCCCATCCAGTGGCTCATGGGATTCAAGCAGCTGGGATGCTCTGGTAACCAAGGGGAGAGAGTCTTCTGAGCAACCCCAGCTTCTGCAGCAGTTGATCAAACTAAATTGGGATGTGTCAGAAAAAAAAGTTCAGAAGCTGCAAAATGCAGCGCAAGAGAAAGCTCTTGAACTCGGATACTTTAAAAAACTTGATTGAATGCGTTCTGGACTTCAAATTTCATGGCCCTGAAAAACTCCTATCAATTTTAATAGCACAGATCAGGTCCTGACGCACATTGATTTCCATTATCTTTCTCTCTCCTGTTCTGCCGCTAACGCCCATTCTCTGGGGAGGCTGACGATCCTATTTTAACATACTGCTTTCTCTGCAGGGGATATCGCTTCATTAGCAGTCTCAAAAGGTGGGAGGGAAGCGAGTTAGCTCTGGGACATATGGCTGAGACAGATCTATCCCTGGTGTAAACTCCCTTAACTCAACTCAACGCATTCACGTGTTCTAGAAGCAAATCTGGATTTGACCTATTTCCACGCTGGATACAGGCTTTCAAGTTCATTGCTGGGTTCTGAGTGAGGCAGAGCCCCACTCTGGATGTGCCATGGGGCTGAGACCAAGGATCAGTTGTCTGCAGACAGAAATACAGGCAGGTGAAGGGACGGATCCAGAAACACCTTCTCATCCTTATTCTTAAGATCTCAATGAAGAAATGGCAAGGCATGACAATTTGCCTTCTCTCCTGTAATTCTCTCCCCTACTGACCACCCCTACCCCCCAGAAAAAGGAAGGAAAAAATCTCAAAGCCAAAAAAGCACATTTTCTGTGTTAAGCTTATTGATTAGCAGGCCACAGTGAGATCAAACAAAGCAGAGGAAAATGCAGCTCATTAAAGAATTAACTAAGTTTTGATTTTCAAAGGTGCTAAGCAACCTGTAGAGCGCAACGGGAACTTGCTGTCACATTCAAAAGATGGCAAGGAGAGACACTGTCACACCAGCCTTCTGGGTGCTGTACAAGTCAAGAGGAGGATCAGCAGAACAAGATCGGTACAGGGGCATGGGTGTACCAGCTCGTTCCTAACTCCTGGCTGTTGGTAAACACTTGCACATCCCTCTCCAAATAAACAGATCTCACAGGCAGATACTCTTACACATAAGATAAACCCTCACAAATGCTCATCTAAATTCAAATTAGGGAGGAAAATACTTTATGGACATGACAGGGGCTCTAAGCGCTGCCAAAACAGAAGAGGAGAAACCTGTCAGAGGGAGACAGGATCCAGTAGCCAGGTTGAACACATACCTGGCAGGGGAAGCCAAGAGATACGGCATAAAGAGCAGGGAAAGTCCTGCATCACCAGCTATACCAAGGTGATCTGGGGCAGAGTCCAGGTCTCCTGGTCAACGCAGTCTCACTCCCCAACGTGTCCCTGGCACCCGCTCTCTGCCTCAATGAATCTGCTACGCCAAGAACTCTTATACTTACTGTCAGCACACTTTCTGGAATGCTCTTTCTTCCACCCGACCACAGGCTGTTCCCTCCCTTCCCTGCAGTATGTTTCCTTCTCAATTATCACACATTCCTGTCTCCTCTTGTTGCCTCACGCCCTTACATCTTTTCGGACAGTAGCAGGTGGGAGAGAGCCAGAGACCCTCAATACTTTGGCAGAGCTGATGGAAACAAGGTGGGTTCTGCATCCGCTGAAAGGTCCTCAACCAGTGGAGACCAACACTTGTGAGAATTAAGGTGCAAAGATACAGGTTGCAAGAGATGTGAGTGGAAACAACTGGGAAGAGTCCAGGCAGCTCAGAAAGGAATGGCACAGAGATCTGTAGTTGGAATGGAATTTCCCTCCAGGTGATGAGGGTGCAGCTGATAGAGATAGTTGTGGTTGCCAAGGAATTTTCCCCAAGGGACTTTGGCAAGGATTGAGGCTGGGGAAGGAAGACAAAAAAAAATAGAACTTTCCCTGTGAGCACAAAGCAAGAATTCAGTGAATGCACTGCCTCACCTTTATGATGAGTCCTCTACAACAGTCCTCAAGTTCCTACAAACACCAGCTCCCTGTGGCCCTGTCTCAGCCTATTGAGGTCCAAGAGATCTGGGACTTAGCTCCATCTCTAACCCTGAACCCTGAGCAAATGCTCTTCCACCAGTTCCATGAGAATAAGAAAATGATTGGGTTGGGTCAGGCTGTGGGTCCTTGCTCATCCAAGTTGGGATGGTAGCAAATACTAAAGGAAAGACCAGAAGATGTAAACAGTTATGGATTACAGAGAGCAGGGAGCAATGATGCCAAGAGACTTGGTTTTACACATCTCCAGATAAAAGCCAAAGTGTAGAAGAACAAAGTTAAATATTGCTGCCTGCTACGTGCACATTGACCTGCTGTTCTGTGCCACTAAGAGATTTTTCTGCTTACAGGAAAATGTACATTAAAGAAAATATGATTTTAATAAACCATTAAAACAAAAGCCACTTTCTACTCCAAACGTTCACAGTAGCTGCCTCCACAGGTGACTACTAAGTAGACCTCTGGCAAGAGAGCACATTGTGTTTGCATAAAATGATCAGCTCTGCAAGCAAAACTAGGCATTTCTGACTTGTGAGATTTCCCCTCCTCCCCAGGATTGTTGTCAAATCTCCTCCGTGGTCTCAGTCCCTGGGTCGGACAGTCCATGCTTCTCACGTGCCTGCCTTCATAGTCCTTTCCTTCCAGAGCACCAAGTGACACTGGGGCAGCCAGTGCACAGTGTTGGTAGTGTGCTCTGTGAGGACAAGGGACCTTTAATCATAGTACCCCAGTGGCACAGAGATCTGAGTTGCAGGGATGACAGTACTGGTCACTCCTAGAGGGAAACAGAGCTGCCAAGGGCCATGGGCTGTCGTGGCAGAAGACAGAAACCTGTGCTCTATAGCAGTCATCGGAGTTTTTCGCATCCAGCCCTCATGAACCTCTAGCTGGCCACTGCCTGTGGACAATAGCCATATTCCTCATGAACTTTTAGCTGGCCACTGCCTGGGGACAATAGCCATATTCCTCATGAACCTCTAGCTGGCCACTGCCTGTGGACAATAGCCATATTCCTCGTGAACTTCTAGCTGTCCATTGCCTGTGGACAACAGCCATATTCCTCGTGAACTTCTAGCTGTCCATTGCCTGTGGACAATAGCCATATTCCTCATGAACCTCTAGCTGGCCACTGCCTGTGGACAATAACCATATTTCTTACTGCTAAAATCCACTCTTCAGGCAATATATCTAAACATATATATACACCTAGTCCAGAGTACCTTCCTGTTTCCCAAGGTAGAGCACGGCAGCAGGTTCAAACAGCACACAAGGACACCACAAAAGGGGTTAGGCAAGGAAACGAAGAAGAATACAATGCCTGTTTGAAAGCACAGACAAAATTGTAATTAGATGGCAAGAGGCAATTACTCACATTGGAGTTTTGCCAGTTAATATCCATGGTCTGAATGGACAAAAGGTTTGAGGACTTCTGCTTTAAATCAGTGAGGACACACAGCTCCTCCAGCTCAAAGACAGAGGACAAAAATCTGGGTGGAGTGCAGGGCAGCCAGGCAGGGTGATATCCCACCCTGCAGGACACGTGCCATCAGAACAGCCTAAGGACAAGTGAAAAAGCAGCTCCTCTGATGGAGCAAGGACACTCAACCGCTGCTTTCTGTGCTCTGTGGTTCATCATGGTGGAAAGCATCAAGGGACAGAGTGCAAAAGCTACTCCATCCCCAAGCACAGAATGCTAAAATACATTCTGGGCCAAATTCTTGACCCTAGCATGCAGTAAACCTGGCTCTCACCTAAAACCTTCCCTGTCTCTAACCCTGTGCAACGACAGGTACCTGCCCACTCTTCCACAGGGAACATCAGAGTATCACAAGAGCTTTCCTTAAGTACAACATCCCAACTCAGGCAGATCAGCACGGCAGTAGAAGATGTTATGATGTTGCTGGGAACAACATCCTTTTCTGTTTACCCTGTAAAGGGGGAAGTGAAACAAAACACAGGAAAAAAACCCCAGAATCCAGACAGGCAGCCCACATCCTGCCCCATGGGAAGGTTTGAGTTAGAGGAGCTTGCCTTGTGTTGGCTGATTGCAATTACCCCAGCCGCTGTCTGGCTGGAAATAAAATGAAATTGCAACAGAGTTCCAGCTTTAATTGAAATTTCCTGGGATCTGTTATTACATGGCAGTGATTGTTCTGCAGCACTAATGAGCCTTTGCTCAGATGATTATCCAAGTGTCTCTCCAGTCGCTATTTCATTATTGTATTATTAATGATCAGATAGGATTGTCACAGCTGAGATGAAGCTTGAACATCAGACAACAGGCAGAGCAGTACGGGGATCAGAGCACACAAACATGACTGCTTTGACACATGTTCCCCTGCTATGATGGCTGCAGCATCAGAGCTGGTATGGGAGATGTAAAGCACGTGCCAATTTTAGAGGAGGGGGGGAGCTAGGCAGGACTTTTTATATTTCTTTCTTGGTGCACTACACTATTAGTCCATAGAAACCCTGCCACCCAGATGACCTTTTGCGTCCAGTTGTGTGGGACTGTTGAGAGGGCTGGTGTCCTCCAGACTTTGTTTTCCAAGAAAGATTTTTGTTCTTTCTTGGTCTGCTAATTTTTTAATTACAAGGTCATTTTTTTTTCCCTCTCTCTTTTTTTTTTTATCTTCTTATTAAGATAAACGTAGCCTTCCCCTTTCTTTACTGGCATAAAGAGCCTCCAAGATTCCACCTGAGTGTCTATCTGGGTTTCATGGCCTCAACTGATCCCCGAAATAGTTTTAACATTTAGGAGCTACTTACCCAGCCCACATTCTGTTCCTTGGAAGCCATTCAGACCCCCTTCTCATTCAACAGATTGCCCTGTGCCGAGTCCTGCATGAAATCAGGCAGGATCCTGCAAGCCACTCGCTTGGCACGAGGCCGGGCCAAGACTGGAAGCTGTTAATTTTGGCGAGAGGAGATTTGCAAGATTTGGCAGCGCAGAGAAAGACCTGGCTCACTGCAGCCCTAACTGCTTGGGAGAAGCAGCTTTCCTCTGCCTCCAGAACGGAGCTGTACACAGGAATGTTGCTGAGAGGACACAGCTACATCCATGCAGCCACAAGGCATCGAGTCCCACCGCTATCCCACTGCTGGTTCTCTGCTGGGTACACAAGGAAACCAGTGAGCTATTTCCTCTATCAGCTACAGGATCTCTGCCCACTTGGCACCACAAGTCAAAAAGCCATCATTCATATAAAAGCCCGGCAACAGCCTCTAGATAAGCTTATAAACTCATGTTGGGAAAGACTCAGGGAAAAAAAGGTGTGTTGTTATATGCCTGAAAGGTCTATTTCACCTCCTAAGACAGAGTGATAAATCACCCCCACTACAAAATACCTGCCCATCCAAACCTCACTGACCATCAGCTCCTGACTAACCAGCAAGAGCATTTCAAACGGGCAGAAGCAGTTCTCAAAGAACTTCCAGCACCATTGCAAGTCTCCTCAAAATACACAATCCTTTCTTTTTGACCAGAATCCAGGAGTTTGGGGTTTTTTTTCTTTGTTTGGGGGAGTTTGTTTATTTATCCCTCCCCCCCTCCCCCCCCCCAATTTCACATGCTCCTTTGTCTGTGGTGGTGGGCAAATCATTTCTCTGTCTTCTCTATTTCAGCTACTTCAGATGTTAAATGGGGCAAGAAGTTAAATTCCAAAGCTGAGTGACATCTCAGTTTTCTTGTGAGATGCAGCCAGAACCAGCAGAAAAACAGTTTTCAAACACACCAGGAAGTATTTCCCGAATCAGGGTGAGTTAAGGGAACACTTTCAGTCAACAGGATTATCTGGAAAAAAATCCACATCTGCCAAACCTTTATTTATTTTTGTCACTACAGTTAATGTGGATTTTTTTTTTTCCCTAAAATTATTATTTTTTTCCTGCTACTCATAGTTAAGCAAAATGTACCCATGAAAGAAAGCTAATGGCTCCCTTGAGGCTGGCTGAGTGCTTCAGCTGCTATTAATCTTTTATTGGGGCTTTGTTGCCCAAGATCCTAGGCATGTATTGGTAAATGGACCCAAAAAAATAGGTTTATTCCCCTACTATTTGCTTTTACCACCACAGAAATATTCCAATATTTGAAAAACCTTCTTCATCCAAGACTGCAGAAAAGTTTTACGCTTTTCATGGAGGAAAATACACTGGGTAAGTGCTGTTGTTCTTAATGCTGATAGAAGACAATCTACATGTCCAGGAATCATTTTCTTAAAATCCTAGCACAGATTCTTGCTCTTTTTGTTCTTTCTCAAAAACACACCGTACATGATTAGATCATTATGGTCTATCATTTTGTCATACTTCAACAGGTTTTTTTCTTTAAGGATCCAAGATAAGAAATCACTAAAAAGGTCTAATACTAGAGAAAAAATAATTTTAGAAAAACAATCGTTCCATTTCGGTGTCAAAACACACAATATTCTCTTCTCCTTTGAAAGAGCCTTTAAAAAAAAAACACCAAAGAATCATCACATCCCCCTTTTGCAGCAATCATTTCCCCCTGATTTTTGCACATTGTGGTTGCAGATCTCTTTCTCAGAAATGATAGAGAAGCCTTAATTTACATGGTGGTTGCTTTCCTGCTGAGAGGCTCCACCTTAAAACAAGCCCCTGTTCCAGAGCACTTCTGTCTTCTACGCTTGTTTCATCTGCATGGGCTTGGAGGATGGAGCCAGGCTCTTCTCAGTGACGCCCAATGATAGGACAAGGGGCAATGGGTGCAAGCTGCAACAGGGGAGGTTCCACTTCAATATGAGACAAAACTTCTTCAGGGTGAGGGAACCCTGGAAGGGGCTGCCCGGGGAGGGTGTGGAGTCTCCTCCTCTGGAGAGATTCCAAACCCGCCTGGAGGCGGTTCCTGTGTGACCTGCTCTGGGTGTTCCTGCTCCAGCAGGGGGATTGGACTGGAGGAGCTTTCAAGGCCCCTTCCAATCCCTGAGATTCTGTGATATGTACACACATACTGCTGTGAGCATGGCTGAGATGGAAGAAGTTCCCTGTTAGGAAGGAGCTGGGTACGGGCAAAGGAAAGCATCGCTTTCCCAACCTCTCAGGCGAGCCTGGATCCTGCAGGCAGTATCGGAGCCAGCAGACTCAAAGCTCCCTTGGACATGTCTATCCAAGCATCCCCCCTGTTCAGCTGCAGAGTGGCATGTGGTTGGGATGTACAAGAGCTATGGGATTAGTTCTGTGAGAAATAAAGATAGAATGAGGAGACAACACTGCATTAAATCGCTGGTCCAAACTGGGTCCTGGGGGGGGAGAAGCAGCCCTGATCCATGACTTCATCTAAATGTGCTTCTGCAAGTTCTCCAGTGGTACTGGCTATTCCCTGCATCCCCAGGCCATTAGCATGCCACACTAGCAGGTCAAGGAAGACAAAAGGGTCCCTGTAGCTCCCATCTGCCCCGCCAGAAAGGATGAGCTGATTATGTTCTACATTCAATCACAAGAAATAATCAATCTGTAATTAAGAGACTTCTCTTCCACCCCTCTGTCAGGTCTTTGCCTCTTCTACCCTCCCATCCCCCACCAAACCTTCCAGCGTGAAGTCAATTTAATGAGATTTCTCAGTAACAAATGACCAGTTTGTAATAATTATATTTTCTTCTGCAATTGCTGTAAAAATGATTTAAAGCAGAGAAGGCTCCAATTTATTAAGCATCAAATTTTCTGCGGTGAACTTTTAACTACGAAAAGAGCCTTGAGACTGAGGGAGCTCTCCTCCCCCACTCTGGGCACTGCCATTGCCCTGAAATATTGATGGTTTGTAGATGAAAATGTAACGATGAAAATCTGACTCCTTTATGAAAATAAATGATTCCTGTGGCGGGCAGAGCCCAGCTGCATTTTCTGCCCTTCCATCAATGCCTCATGGCAGCATGGCAAGGGAAGTGGGGAAAGAAAGCATACAGAGAATAACAAACCCACCCTTAACCAGTTCCAGTCCTGTATTTCCCTAGCTATTAGCAGAGGAAGGTCTAACTGCTGTGCACCTTTTCAGGTTACCAGGGAAAAATCTGAAGCCCAAGGGAGTTCAGGTTCTCAGCTGTGGTATAACTGGGCTCTGTGTTACAGAGATGCTGCAAACACAATGGTCATCCTGAGTAACATCAAGCTTGGGGCTCTTGGATTGCCAAAAACCTGCTTCAACTGTTCTCCTAAACTATGTGTTTGCAGCTCAGCAACTAACTTCAGGGAAAATCCTTGAAGGTGAGGATTTACTTCTCTCAAGACACAGCTCTCTTCCTCGAGGTTAACCTCCACGTCCCATTCACCGTGCTTCTTTGACAGTCCTGGCTATCCCTCAAGGCCTTCTACCCTACTATTATAATAAAACTCTCTTCCATGCCCAGAACTCTTCTCAAACTTTTTTGTTTGTAACCAACATGCCCTCTGGACTTTAAAAGCATTGAGACAGATCATCCAGAGGAGGCCCAGATATGATGTTCTGACTTTAATGCTTCATTTGAAAGGCGCTTTCCTGACTTTGATAAATCACAAGGCTCGAGTTCTGCAATTGTTTCTACTTCAGAGAGAGACCAGAGTTGAATTAAGTTATTTAAAGGCGTGCAGAAAGTTTGGGAGGCAGTGAGAGCCCACCACAATTAGACCATTACACTGCCTCAGCAGCTCGCTGCCTGGGCTGGGGAGAGAACCCAGGAGTCCTGATTCTCCATCCCATTCATCAAACACAAAGCTCCTTCTCACATCTCCCCGATTGTTCCCCTCCATTAAGCTTCAACGTAGTTTGCATCCTAAGTCTTTTCCCACTGAATCTGCCTTCCTTTCATCTCTACTATGGCAGATTATTTATATCAAAAAGGCAGAGTCACCCAGCTGTGAGGGGATACAGGAACGTCACCAACGCTGAAGAAATGGACCCCACATCATTAGTTTTCCTGCTGCTCTCATTTTGAGCCAGCAGCACGTCCTGCCTTTTTGGACCTTTGATGTGAGATGGGCAGAGGAGATGGTGGGGATTTCAGTACAATTGGTGAGCACCACGCAGGCTTGAGAAAGCAGCCAGGGTATTTCTGTCCACTGTTTATCAGGGGATGCATAGCAGAAGCAGATCCAAGTATATCTAATACCGGGCTTGATGCAGACCAGCAGAGGACTGTGACACTGATTCCTGGTGTCTCGGTATCCTCATTGATACCTGAGCCAGGTATCAGGTACCCCTGGTACCTGAACTCCCATCTGAGAGAAAGAGTGTCAAAACCAGCAAGCATTTGAGTTGGGATACTGGAGTTTGAGATTCAATGCTCAGTAGTCCAGTTGACTGGGACAAGTCATGACTCCCCAGTAGAGCTGGTCGGTGGTTAAAAACTACCAGTCCCAGTCAGCTGCTGCTGTTCTCTGAATAATACTGTAGTACCCTTGCTTGAGCTGTGAGCATGAGTGCAGGCAGCCCCAGACTGAAGCTGTAGGAGAATGAGAGAATCAAGTCCATGCCTTAGCATTAAGCATATTTCTTTATAGTAAATTCTGCTTTTAAACAAAAATACATTAAAAAAATATTACTTCCTCTTCCCCCCTCATTTTGGTCACTCAGGGGGATGAAGGTGAATTAAAAGAATCTGCCCTAATGCAGTACACAAGCAGTTCCCAAAAACCCCAAAGCAAAGGTTTGCCTGAAGTTTTTCCTTGTGTCACTGGAAGTTTATGTTAAAGCCCTAATTTGATTCTACCTACTTTTGCCCATATGCACCTCTCGAGAGTGAAAAAGGCAGTTTTCTGCAGCACAGCAGAAACAGCTCCCAGTGTGGAGTTCATTGAAATGCAGACCACCTCACACTTGATTTTACCTTGAGCCCAACAGAAAAGGAAATAGCTTCTACTACCTGATTGACCTTTCAGCTGAATAGGTTGTCTTGCTCCAAAAGCTATGATCCGTGACCCCGAGTGGAGTGTCAAGGAAGACCATGGATAATTATAACCCAACAGGGCCATCATTGCTAAAACAAGAGGGTATTCAAACAGTTGGCGCCCAGCTCCTCCTTAAAGTGGCACACAATATCCACAGCAACCCATCCTTCCTGCCTTTCTCCTCCTGGTCTTCCAAGGAGGAGGGAATGGATGCAAACGGTGGATTTTTTGTTAATTAGAACAAGGGGCAATTTGGAGAGACAGGAGGAGACTGAACAAGTCTAGCTCACAGGGGAAGAAAATTATTTTAATGAGATCTAATTCTATGATATGAAAGATGAACAATCAATGTGCAATCGTGCTGACAGGGAGTGGTTAAAGATTTTAGTCTCTGGTATGCATTAAAGGACAGATTTTCTACACCTAGTGGAGAGAGAGAGAGCGAGCAAATATGAAGGAAGAGGCGAGATAAAAGGAGCTGGGTCCTTGCACCAGGTAAATTGGCACAATTTGACTCTTTTCTGATTAGTATCAGTGAACAGATGTGGCCAAGAGTTTTAACCTGCACATTGTTTACCCACGACTGCTGGAATCCGACACCTTCCTTCAAAGCACACTTGTTACCCAAACCTTCAGCAAGCTGACAAAAGGCTGTTAATTAATGATCTCTGGTAAATGGACCCCTAAGGGCTCCCAGAGGTAACATGCATCTTGGCAAGGAAACAACACAACTGACAGGAGCATCTGCCTTGCAGAAAATTACGGTGCCCACCTAGTGACATTAAGCAACAGAGAAGCAGCCAAGTCTGCTTGCTCCCTTCCTCAAGAGTCACCAATCCCCGGCTCCTCTCTGGACCCATCCGAGGAGCTGTACCCATGGCTAAGGTCAGAGAGAGATGGTTCAGCCAGGGGTCTTAACTATCCTGGAAATAGGAACAGCCCTAGGGATGTCACTCCTTTTCCTGACAGGGTACATTACTGTGGGAGCAGACAGAGCCCTGGGCAGGACTGGGGTCTCCAGCAACTTTTGGAGGCCCTGAGTCTCAGCATCAGGTTTTCGGCCAGCAAGGACAAATCTCACTGGGGTAGTAGCTCCAGTGAATCTTACCAGCATTTTTGTCATCATCCCCATTCTGCCACAGGCCAGATAGTTCTAGTCAAATGTGTATGATGGCACATATAGCCGCAGAGCCGTATATTACATGCTCGGGCAACTGTGTGTGAAAGCACATCCACCCTTTGCTCACGCCTGCTAGCTCTGTCTTTGCTCACACACACTCCAAACCATGCTTCTATTTCCCCTAGCTTGAAAACTTCTGTGTACAACAACCCCCTGCTCCATCAGGTTAGTGCTCAGACAATCAATTTTTTTGGCTTTAGAAGCTAACGAGGCCATTTTTAACGAGGCCAACTCAATCACACCCGTGGAAAGGGACCTTCAGCTGCCTGATGATTTCCACCAAATTGACTAAAACAAGGCCTAACTTCTTCCCCAGCTGTTTACAGCTGCTGGATGAGCTCTAAGTGGAGTAAATCAGAAAATTCCCAGCCTCTTCATTGAAGCTTTGCCAATATTTGGAAGCTGAAGAGCATGCTCAGAAGACCTTGGTAAGGTCATTCTATACATTATCTGGTGTCTCCATCTGAATAAAGGTCTCATATAACACCTGAGAGGCCTGTTTTATTATTGTTGCTCTTCCTCATGTGCCATCCAGGCACTTCCCACGATTTTTTTGTAAATGTTTTTTTCTCTAACAAAAAAAACCAAACAGACATAAACCAGTACAAACCTGCCTTGCCAAGATTTTAATACTTTTTTTTGTTCTCCATTATTGCATAAAAGCCAAAGAAGAAAGACACCCTGACCTCGATGTTACTATAGTTTGAGCTTTTTTCATTAATAATTTCCTATTTGTTAGTACATTCATTTTGGATACGTGCACACACGAGTCTCTCTGCAGCTCCATGGCTGCAGCAGAACTTTCACTCTAATAACAAGAAGCCCAGCTGCAAATGACTGATTATTTTTAGCTTAACAAGCAAGAGGACAAACAATAAAAGAGCAGGGATAATGCATGATGAAACGTACTTCATTCATTTATTTGACAACTGCAGTTTAGTTGTAATTAATTACGATAATACTTCATGGCAATACCAGTTAATGTTCTGTAGTATAATTTGTTAAAGTCTCAGTAACATGAGGACTCCCCTCCAGCCTTATGCTGCTAAATCTTCACTGTGTAGTAGGGAAAAGCCTGACATTTTGGGGGTGAATATTATGGAGGACACCGTGGAGGGAAGGTACAAGCTCAAAATTCCCTCTGAGAAACCTGTCAGTGTTCCATGCACAGAGATCCTACCAGCTGGGCAGACAGTAAATTCTTTCTGAGGGTACTTCTGCCTGCACTAGGGCCCAGATCTCAGCAGAAACAAACCTCTAGGTGCTGGTGTAAGGCAAACAATAAATTGTGTGTGTCAGAGCATAAGCAGCACGTACCAGGCAGTAGACAGCTGCAGTAGTTTTACACATTTACCCTACAAGCCAACATCGGTTGAGTGTCTTTTTCATAGGCTGGAATTATATTAGCTTCACGCTAAGTATTGCTTTTCTTATTAAATCTGGCCAGACTAGTTCTTGTCTAGGAGCCCCTAGCTGTCACATGAGTTTTATCTGAGCATGTATGGTGCTCTGGACAGGTTCCAGCCTAACAACAGATCCACTCCACAATTCTCTCCTCTTCACGCTGAGAATAATCAGCCATTGGAATGATCTCCCCAGGGAAGCAGCAGATTCCCCAACACTGGGCATTTTTAAGATTCAGCTGGACAGGGTTCTGAGCCATCTTGTCTAGACCGTGCTTTTGCCAAGAAATGTTGGACCAGATGATCCTCAAAGTCCCTTCCAACCTGGTATTCTAAGATTTTTGTGATGATTCTGCAATTCCTTCCTGCCTGGCTTAGAGCTGCCTTGCTTTCTTCTCCCTTCCCTTCACATACAACACTCTACTCCACAGAGTCACAGAATCTCAGGGATTGGGAGGGACCTTGAAAAATCATCTAGTCCAATGCCCCTGCCGGAGCAGGAACATGTCCAGGTGGCTCTTGAATGTCTCCAGAGGGGACCCCACAACCTCTCTGGGGAACTCAACCTCCTATTCCTTCCTCCCTCATCCTCCTCATGCTTCTCCCTGAACTTTGCTCAAGGAGATGTAGAAGCAGCCAAGGAAAAGGCAGCCAACTGCTGTTTCTCCTTGTGACAACTTCACCTCACAGATAAGCAAAGGGCTTATCAGAGGTTGCTGATTGTCCCCAGTACCTTAGCATAGTCAGTCCTTGATAGAGGTGGGGAAAGTAACCCTTAAAGAAGGGACTGAGCTCAGTTCTCAGGGTTGCTCCAGACAAGTTTCTAACCTCAGGAAATTCTCCTTTGTAAAATTCTACAAAAGGATTAAAAACTTTACCAAAAAATAAGTCATCTTCCTCTAGGGGATTTTATAATGTTTCAAGGAGCCCCCCCACTCCCCAGGAGCAGTTTGTTCAGCAGCAAATCGTGTAGGCTAAACATGGGCTGGTACATGCTCCTGTAGATCCAGAGACTGAGATTACCCCAGGGTAATTTGCATTCACTTAGTGGTGATTTGCCAGGTTGCACTCAAAATTCAAAATTTGGCCTTGTAGACATCTGCATGAGGACTTGCTCCCTCTCTGTGGGACAAATGTGACCTCTAACATCAGTTCTCCTGACAGCATCCTTTGCTGATAGAATTTTTAAGAGGGAGGTTGCTTTTCAGGTGCCTAAACCTGAAGTGCTACAAAGGGGTAAGAAAGCTCCCCTGGAGCATTCCTATTTTGCCCTAATGTTTTTCTTTTCTGGATGGCAGCTCAGTAGGGAGGCAAAGCAGGCAACAGCCCCTCGTGAGAGCAAACCCTCGCTGTCTTCCAGAGAAACTGGTAAGCGATTAACCGCTTCCTGGAGACAAGCGACACAGAGATGTGAATAAAGAGATGCTGGCTGTTGGACTAGAAGTGCAAGTGGAAATTACTGATAAGCCATAGAATTCAGAGAAATCTGTGATCGGTAACTGAGCATGTAATAACTGTATCACCAGAGGAGCTCCCGGAGTGCCCATCTCTCCTCCTCCTCGCACCACTGCAGGCAGACACCCACGGTGCCTGTCAGCTGCTGTGCTGAAGCTGAGGGAAAGTGAGTTTATTGTCTCTATTAGGATCTGGATGGAGATTTACATCTCCCCTATTTGGGGGGGCTCTACGTTAAATTTTACTTCATTGGCTCTGCAGGAGCCATGGCCAGTGCTCACACACAGTGCCTGTCCACCTCCAGGGCAAGACATTTCCCCCATCATTGGAGGCAGAAGGAGCAAGATGGAAAATAAAAATAACCAGAGTCTCTCATCTATGAATACATGATTTTAAACTTCTGCTAAAGGCTAAACCACTGTTGCATTTCAGAGAGTCACACCAAGTTGGCAAAGTGCTCCATATATCACCTCACCAGGTTGTGGAAAGCCCAGGACAGATTCACACGTAAAGAGACTCGAAAAAAAACATCCACACCAAATACACCTACTATGTAGTGCTTACTATGAAGTACTAGCTGTCATCTTTAGGATTATAGCAGGAAGCAGGGTCCTCTCTCAGAGTCTGCTTTAGTTCTAGAGTGGCCTTGTTAGTGCCCCTGATATTCTTCCTCCTCAAAACACTCCCTTCACCTTCCCTCTCTTGCCCAGCCTTCCTGGATGTCTCATGGTGTGCCCGCAACACGAGTCATTATGATGACCTGAGCTCACTCTGAGCCTTAAGCTGCAGGAGTAAAACAAGTAATAATAAATATGGGCAGATTTCGGCATAGAAGAATTATCAGGTTTCAATAGCTGCAACAATATCCAAATTATCAGGTGAAAGCCTTGTGGAAAAGCAATTAGATAATAACACGCTTGTATCAGAATCAGCAGACACTTTTCCTACTGTGCTAGAAAATCAAGACCCAGAATGAATTTGATTGGATTAAACAAAAGAACCCATCTAACCTCCTCACGACCTACACCAGAACTGAAGCTCTACAGAGCCCTGAAAAAAAGCAATCACAACAGTTTGTTTCAAGATTTCTTTCATTCCTTCCCAGTCTTGCAATAAGAACAGGAAATATGAATTACTTCTTTCCACCTTCCCTCCCAAACACTTTCTGCTTTTATTGCCTTTTTTTTTTTTTTGCAGGAACTTATATTCAGACTCTCACCCCTAAATCACACTGATAAATGCAAAAAGGTGAAAAAACTGACCTCGCTCTTGCCACTGATGTTTCAGAATGTGGGAGCGGAGGAGTTTGTGTCTCTTGTCCATTCCCAGGGTGCCTGGAGCTTTGCAGATGAAACTGTTGTTTGAGGACAGATTCTGTGCCCTGCAATCTGAATAAAGCAAAGGTAATCAGCATCCTATGACAGCCACCTGATTCAGGCTTTAGCACAGCTGGGAAACAGCCACCATCTAGAGCCACAGAGAAAAAACAGTCCCACAACAGAGTAATCCTGAATACCTCTTCATTTAGCACCGTATTCTTCTTTTCCTTCACTGGGCATCTTTTATTCAGCTCCTTCTTCAAGGGGGTCCCATCACCTCCTGGAAAACAATTATAAGGAAGAGCTGTTAAGAAAAAGGCAGAGTGGTAAAAGCCAGTCAGAGGGGTTTCTTATGAAAAGCATTTGGGTGAAGGCATGGAGAAAAGTCCCACAGAACCAAATTGTGCAGGCTGGGGAGATGTGAGAGAGCAAGGATTGGCAGGAGATAAATTGTACAAGGTCTTGAAGAGAAGGACAAATCCATCAGACCCCAGCGACTGTCCAGGGATCCTGAAAATACTGCAATAATCTTTAAAAAAGAACATAAAAAATAGAGAGACAAGAAAGTGGAAACATCTCTGTCCTAACTCCCAGCTAATTGGAATTTTCTGTCTCAGATAGTACAATAAACATTTACAGACTAAACCTATATGCATTGCTACAGAAGCCATCCCTTGTGTTTCCAGTAAGGGCCAGCTGATGGTCTTGCATTGCCATACGAGCGTGCCTTTGCACAGTTCTGCAGCTGGAGTGCCCTGGAATGATTTCTTTGAAGACCTTTGCAGTCAGGAACCTGAAAACAAACGGCAGGAATCGCCAACCTCTGCAAATAAAAAATACAAACACACCAGTAGATCTGCAAACTCAAAAGGCTCCCGAGAAGTCACGCTGCGGCTCTTTGCTTAAAGAGAGACAAGTGGAAATTAACAGAAACTGAGGAAATTCACAAAAGCCACCGTGTTCTGCCACAGGAAAAGGGAAAAGCCCCTGGAAAGCAGGTTTTGTTTCCATGGGACACTGTGAAATACAGCTGCAAACCCTGATCCCGATCTACGCCCCCAGGGGTGGGGGCAGGAGTAAAAGCAAACCAATTGAAGAGCAGCAGCAAATGCAGAAAACCCACCACACCATTTCCTAGTGAGGGCAGGAAAGCTTCTAAGCAGTGGAAAGTAGGTTAGGATTTGCATGCAGATAACATGCAGGACAGCACTGGAGGTTAGACCTAATAACCTTAGACAAGCCAAAATGTGTGCAAACTTAGTTTGCATTTTGATTTCACTCCCCTGCCTTCCCTCTTTTTATTTCCTGTGCACCCGTGATGATTAATATCAAAGGGTATTGCACTCCTGACATTCAAACCAAGCAATTTCAGAGGCTGAAATAAGGAGTGGAAAAAAAAGGAAGGGCAGAGGGTGAGGTCAGCCCTCTCCCAGATCCAAGCTATTTTTCTATTTACATTAATACGAGGAAGAGCTGAACGTGCGGAGAACACGCAGGAAATGTCATCTCTGTTCATAGACTTTTGTATTAAAGGCAAGACCTGAATATTTATCGTCCCTCCCAGGCCACTGAACTCCACGGGGCCATTAGCTCAGGGGCAGTCCTGGTGGGCTGCAGGGTGTAATGGTGGCTGCTATGGCACTGGGGTACGTCTGCCAACGTAGAGTATCTACAGGCACATCTCTCTCTCCTCCCTCAAACTGCTAACACACTCCAGAACGCAGAATCAAAGGGAAGGGAAAGAACCAAAGTTATTCTCCTTCAAGCTTGAGACAAAAAGCAAGTAATTTAGCAAAACATTACTTAAAATGAGGGTTGCATAAAACGACTCGTGCTCTGCTTTTTTTTTTTCCTTTTGAAAAATCGTTTCTTCTTCCCTCTCCTTCTTCCTTTTCTGCAGTTGATTGACAGCTCCTGGATAATAAAGTCTCTCAGTTGGCAGGCACTTTTTGATAATGCTTCATTCGTGGCACTGCAAACCGAGTGGTCCCTCTAGCCCTCCTCCAGTTTCTAGCCCCCCTCCAGTTTCTAGCCCCGCTCCAGTTTCTAGACCCCCTCCAGTTTCTAGCCCTTTCCAATTGCTTCTAGGACCAACCTGCAGTCACCAAAGACTGCAGAAATTGCAGCGTGCCACTACATGCACTGTGTTCCTGCAGTGGCATGAAAGCACAGCAGTGTCCTAACCTGTAAACCCTCCAAACCAATGCTTCTGTGGTGACAGGAAAGAAGAAAAAAAACACCAAAAAGAGCAGAAAACTCTGCTCAGAAAACAGATTAACACAGAGGACAAGTGACTGGTTTTGCTCTGAATACAAGATGCGTTTCTCCATCCATCTCAGTGTGGGCATCCTGGGACTACCAGTAGCCCCAAGGTGCCTCTGCAGTTGCAGAACAGTGGCAGCTCTGGAGCAGGGCAGAGACAGTTCACATAAGCTTAGTGTATCTATTTTTTAGGCAACCCAAGGGATTTGAACACTCAAGTGGCAGATTAATTCAAATCAAAACTGATCGGTGACAAGATGATAACCACACCGTTCATTCTGTGGGCAAACAGCAATTCCTTTTCAGCCTGGATCTCAATAAAACACTTTCCCTTTGTTGAGCAATCACAGCCTAAAACACAAATTCTAAAGAGGCTCAAAATAAGTCCATGGTTTTTTTTGTAAGAGCAATTTGCACAAACACTGTGTTTTCCATGTTTACTTTGTTTGCCAAAATTAGAAGTGAAAGCCAGAGCAGCAGGAAGGGAGACACACTCCCCTGGTTAGAATGACTTCCACTTTTCCATGGGCTTTCTTATTGACAGCGTAAATTTGGGGCTTGTTAACACATTACAAGACATCAAGCAACACATAGCTTTTGCTTTTCAATCTGCTTGTTTCTGTTGCTTAGCTATGGTGATAGTTTAAATCTGAGCAGGGGTGGGGAGAAGCCTTTGTGCCGGGAATGCTGGCTGCATGTCTGTGCTGGTGTTGCTTTCACCTTCTAAAAGGAGGAAGGAAAGGTCCTTTCTAAATAACTGGGAGTCACCACGACTATCAGACTTAAAAGCTGGGACTTGCAGAGGCTGGTCATTTGATTCAGGGAAATCTCTAGTGATGGAAAAGAGGAGCAGGTTGTGTTTAGCCTGCTAACCCTGACTTCCATGCCCAGCTCCCTGCTTTGGTACAGAACCCAAAGAAATATTTTGGGCAGCAACTTTGAAGCCCCTCTTGTAGAGCATTAAACTTTTGAAATGCCTTAGTAGAGGCACCTAAACATCCTTGAGGATCAGAGCCTGGTCTACAGCCATCTGAGATGCACAGAGATTTCTGTGCTGCAGGCAGGGGACAGTGTCTGCTGAGACTCAGAGCCTGCACGTCACAAGCTGCCCCAACCCAGCCTGGCACTGCAGCTTCCCATCAGGAAAATTGGAGATAATAGTACTCTCTTGTCTTACCAGGGTGGATTGGGGGAGAAAGACATTAAAGATTGTGTGATGCTCACCTAATACAGCCCTAGGGAGCAGATAAGTGAGATTTTTCTCAAGTATTTTAACAGAGAATAGCTCTACTGACTTCAGTGGCGAAATGGAGCCAATTTGCACAGCCCAAGGATCTAGCTCTTGATGCTTATCTAAAGCTTCTGGGACTACAAATGAAGGCTGCGGGTATCACAGGCACAGCCTGCTGCTTGCTGCTATGAAGTGCAGCACATAGGCAGTAATAGCAGCGTGAAGTTTCTGGTGGCACTGCTCTCGAGGTGGGTAGAGCATTTCCTTGCTGGCAATGGCTAATGTAATGAGCAATAATTATTCTACTCGTGGTCCTCAAGATGGTCCTGGAGGAGCCCTTGGCAGGATGAGAGGAGTCATAGAGAACTTGCACTGGAATTTCCGAGCAGGTTTGTATCCAGCCTCAGATCAGCTACCACAGCCTGCCTGCCTTCCTTCTTTCCTCCACATGATCTCCTGACATATCGCAGTGCCAAAAGAGCTGTACAAGATCTCGGAGCTTGACGTGCATCTCAAATGCAATCAGATTCCAGGCCTTCTCCCTCCTTCAATCAGAGCCTGCAGCCTCTCCATGGTCCCCAATCAAGGCAAATGCTCTCTTTCCAAACGTCTCACAATAGGTTGAGTCATTTTTCATCACCTTTCCCCTCTACAAAGCCTAAGGCTGCTGTTTCTAGTCAGTTTTTTCCCCCAGCTGTGTATTAAACTGTATCTTAGTAACCTAAGACAGTGGCCTACATACTAATCTCTCTTCTTCCCAGTGCTTCCTACTTCCACAGATGCTAGAGATCTCCACTGAAGATCTTCCAGAACCTACAAGAGATTTATTCCCAAAGGACATGCAACATCCAAAGAAACCATGCCCATCCCCATAATGCCAACCTCATTCCCAGACTTGCATCACTCCAGTATGATCTGTGGATACGACCAGCACTTCCCTCGGCACAAGAAATAATCTCTCCAGAAATTATCTTACTGCCCATCAAACCCTTATATAACCAGCTTAGGTTGAGCTAACCAGAGTTAGTTTTTTTCAGTAGTGAATGGAGTGAAAGAGGAGGAGAAAACACGAACAATACTCTAGCCTTGCAGTTTGAAACCACCATCGGAAATCTGACTTCCAGTTATTTTCACATTCAGAACTATTTGGCTCCGAATCCCACACTTTACAATGAAAAACCTTAATTCCTGAGCCGCACAAGGGAAAAGGGAAGATTTAGACAGATTGAAACCCTGGACTTCAGAAAGTTTGGACTCAACAGAACATTTCTGCAAAAACTGGCACACTTTGCCAACCGTACGTCCTTAAATTGATGCCCGATCCAGGGCTGAATGGAAATAGACTATCCATTCAGAGCTGGGACCAGCAGGGACATATTCTGCAGGTGGGCAAGAACAGCTTGCTCTGGCTAATTAGTAGGTAATCAAATCCAATGTAGCAAGTTTACTGAGTGGTAACCAATTTACCCAACATAGAAAGTTTTCCCAGAGGTATCTCCTGCTCATATTGGAGGTTTCGTGATTGGAGTACATTTTTCAGTTTAGCAAAGGAGAAGCAGCTGCTGTTTCAACTGACAGGAAGGAAAAAAAATAATCTGAAATAGCATCAAGGGCCCAGCATGTGGTTGGTGGTCACAGAGGAAAAAAAAGAAGTCCATTCAGGCTTAAAAGCAAGGTTGGATTGGACTTCAGAGGAATCGTCGAAAGCTTAACTATCTAAAACTCATTCTGTTCCCTTCCTGGCAAAGACCGACGTGACAGCTGTAACTCCTCAGTAGTCTTCCATGCCCAGAGAGGTATGGCTTGAAATAATCCATAATTTATGTGTAAAAATATTTCTTAAAAAAAAGGCACAAAATAAACCAGTGCAAAAAGGACAGCTGGGAAAAAAAACACCACCAAACAACCAACCTAGAGAATTTGATACGTTTCCAGACAGCGTTGGGAAGTTCTTCCTCACTGATAGGAACTTTGTACCACTGTCTGAATGGGACAAGAGAGAACTGCAGCAAGACTGAAACAGAAAATGCTACCTGCTGGCTGTGTATTACAGCTGAAATGCTGATGTTAGCAGCGTATCAAAGAGGTAAGGCTCGTGAAATAGTCATTTTTAGTGCCAAGCTGATATTTAAATATGATGGGGTGGGTAGTCTTCCTCAAGAGGACCCCTGAAGGGACAGAAAGGAACTGAACTCCAGGAGCCCAATAATTTCCCTGGGAAATGAGGGCAGATGGAGAACAAGGGGTGGGGGACGATCTCCACTGTCATTCTGAAACCGCTCTGGGCCTGACAGAAATATGAAGGGGATTTGCTTTAAGAGTTGTGCAAATCTTGGAAGAATTTGTTCTATTAAACTAGAATGAATTCAATTGGTAAGTACAGGGGACAGTGGGACAGACCAGTTGGTACACACGCTCTTTTAGACAACATGCCTTGGATAAAAGTCATTACATTGACTACCCCTTCTCCCCTGAATGGCTGTGTACCCCATCCAGTTAAACTTTGCCTCTTTGCCTTGAGACATAGTTCTGTAAAGCACAGCATGATCAACATACATGTTTTGTGTCTGCAGCTGCCTGGAGCTGCCCCAAGTCAGCACGTTGTGAAAAACTCAGAGACCTCTCAAGTGGCTCAGCTCCAAGCTGGCAACACACGAGGTAACAGAATTTCTCAGCCAAGCTCACAAGGTCTGGGGAATTTTAATATCTTCTTCCCTTACAAGTCATTTCCAGTGTTTATGCTCTGTGGAGCTCCTTACGAGTGTCAGAGCAGAACAAATGTCATTTTTAATGGACTTGCTAAATCATAAAAACCGTTTGCAAAATTGCATCTGATTAAAACATGAAAATGTTCCATTATTCACAGAAAGATCCCAGGCAGCTCACAGCAGTGGCAGCACTGGGCTGTCTGAAGGGGAATCTTGGCTGGCAGGACTTTACCTCAGTGACAAAAAGTAATCCTGTGAGCGACTCCAGCCCAACACAGAGGCATTTTCCTGCAGAGAACAGAGCTTAGTGTTTATCATTACACTGCTGATTCTTGTAGCAGCACCCAAAAAGGCACAACACGACATGCATCGTGGTGTACAGCTCGGCGGCACGCACTGTCGTGGGGAATACTCAAACGCTTCCGAGACCTAGAGCACAGTTCCCTTTGGGAGAAGGCCAGCTTTCAGGTAGACCAGCAGATTTCCTTTCTAGGGTGGTTGTCACCAAGTTTCCAATTATTTATTCCCCATTTCTAACTTGCCACATTCACCCAAAAACCGCCTCTTGCTCCATATGGAGGGGGAGTAAAAACTGGCAGTGCTTTTCCATATGGACAAAGCAGATGCAGCGGTAGAGCGTATATTATACATAGGGGCTGCTTTAGAGAGAAAATAGCACTAAAAACCCAGAAAGGATAGCCATCAAAAATTATGATGTTATACCATTTACTGGCAAGAACATAGAGGCTTAGTTCTAACTGTGCTCTCTAGATGGTGATGCAGAGTAATTACGCTTTAGTTTACCGAGCGTGTAACCTTCGGTAACAATATATTCTGAAAAGTGACAGAAAATGATTTAGCCAGACACGCCACATCTAGGTAGCTGCCTACATCCTAGATGTCAAACAATACATCAATCAACCTTTTACTGTTAAACTGTTATTAACTTTCAGGGGATTCGGGAACCGCGTTCCTTCCCAAAAGGTTTTTCTTTTTTTTTTTTTTGTTTTATTTAACTAAATAATGCAGCTTCAAGGAAGGAGGTAGGAAGGGAACCAACATCGCTTTTTGGAAATGCAAAAACATATCATTTAGACACATCCAAAGCCAAAACATTTCATTTCCAAAGGATCCAAACTTTCCATTGTGCGTGTCTCAAAATAGCAGGTTAAGTTCTGGTTTCGGGATGACGTTTCCGTGACAGAACTGACGTGTGCTCTGCTTTTTAAAAGGACCAAGGAGCATGAATAACTCCAGCATTGAACAAGTTGATGTGGGGTTACCAAAGCTGATGGTTTCCCTTGTGGGTCAGGTACACACAGAGGTGACCACGTCAGCATGCCCGCTTTGAGGATTGTGAGAGGAGATGCAGGACTACTTGCTCCACTGACTGATGCTGATGAGAAGGCACAGTGGATACGCTCTTTTAGTGCCTCCAGATATTCCATTCATCCAGCAGGAAACACAGGCACCATTTGCAGATTGGAAACATCTACTGCAGGCTTTGCTGGACTGGGAAATTCACCCATAACATCGCCTGGTACAGACTGGACCGGAGACAAGCGTCGGTGCGTGAATAAATTCATTCAGGCAAAGGTGCTTTGAAATAGTGGGATGAAAATGTCAAGTGAGAGTAAAACCAGGCTGTCCATAGTGCCACTGCAGTATCTCCTCCTTATGCCAAACTATGCCAGAGAGATGCTGAAGTTCAACTTAGGCAAATTTCCTACCACTGCGCAGAGCAGTTTTCACGCAAAGGTTAATAACTCCTGAGACATGCTGCCAACTCAGCATTTCTCCTGAATTTCAGCTTGATGTACTGCCCTTTTTACCAGGAACACATTTCTTCCTGCCTGCCTTCCTTTTGCTAATCAGTTTTATCCACCCAGCCTCGGGTGAAGAATGGCTTTCAAGATAGGTAGACTACTGGAGAGAATTTCTCGCTCAACGCAAATGATAACAGTCAACAGAAGCCTATTAATAAGCTACAGGAATCCAGCCCTGGCACAGAGTCACAGCTGATGTAAACTGAAATAGCAAAGTCAATTTACACCAGAAGAGAGCCAGAGCCTGGCCTTGCAAGTTTATAAATCTCTTTAAAAAACAAAAGGCTAAATCATTTCTCCCAAGAGATGAGAATATCAATTATATCGCTCTATATCCTTCACCATAACCATTGATTTGTGCTTCCCTATTTCATCCTAGGATTTTCAAAGGCAATACAAAATTTATGGCTCCGTTCTACAGCGAGGAAAACAGAGAATCTTGTGAATTGCCGGTGGTCAGTTAAGCTGTAGGAACCCACCTTCCCATGGTCATCCCAACAGAGTACAAATGGCACCCTCACCATCTGGGAAACAACTTATAGACCCCTTATAGACTGAGAGCTCCATCAGCAGCCTTGAAGGGGCTCGTTTTCACAATCAAACTGCTCAACAGCATCTCAGCAAGTCTAGAGAGAGAGCCTGTGTCTCCTGGCGAGTTTGGAAGATGACAGCATACCACTTAATCTTCTGGATTCCCCCCAATGAATAGCTCCAATAAAATAAAAGGCCTTATATCATCATACAATTCTGCAGGTGTTACAAGTAATCCTTTGCTCCTACCCAATAAACAGCTTCTTTTAAAATGTATGTGGTTTGGTTAGGGGCCGGAGCAAAAAGAAGCTGGCCAACTCATGCTCGCTGTGAGATCTTTCTTCTCCTGCTAGACTGGGACACGAGTACCCCAAAGCCTGGTCAGCTTTTCCTCCAAAAGGTGACTAAAGAGCTCTCACTTCATGGCAGACGTGTGTTGATTTTGCTGAGGTTAATATGTTTACATGTCAAGCTTCATTCTGCCAAGGATCCCCCTGCTTTCAGGCATCACAGGAGCGATGTACCTCTATCTCCTCACCCTCAGCACCATTTGGCTGCCACCAAAGAGAGGCCCTTTGTTATCCCAGGCAGGTGGGGGTGAGTTGGGGACAGAACACAGAGCAGGTTCCTCTCCCCAAAGGACCCAGGCAAAGGGATAAACTGGTTTTATAAAGGTTGCAGTAAAGTAACCATGGCGGCACTTGATGAAAATTTATATTAATGTTTAGCTCTCACATAACATTTGTCGTCCTGAGACTTAGAGCGATCAACATAATCAAACCTTCTTTAGAGTGTGAAAAAGTGACTGGCTTAAGGTCACGTCGAGTCTCAGGGGAGGACAAGGATTAGACCTAGGTCTCTGACTGGAAATAGCACTGAAAAATATTCTACTTCCCCCCTACTTCAGCTTTCCCTGCTTCTCTGTCTCTGCAATTGGAAGAGCAGTCTTTTCTGTGCAACAACCCCCAACTTAATCACGGTGATGAATGCCTTTCCAGATCTTTCTTTCGGATCCAAGGGGTCCATCTGCTATGCATACACCCCCAAGCCTAAAACAGCAGGTGACAGGCAGTTCTCCCAAATCTCCAAGCACCTCAGGAGCAGGTTGAACTGGACAAGACTCGGGTAAGTAGAATTCCTTCCATGCAACACAATGATTTGAGGCAGTCAAAACTTTTCTTCATTCTACCATCAAGAAGAAGATAACTGGGAAGGCTCACATTCATCAATTTCCCCAGCTCTTAATTAAGGACAGGAGGTACTCAACTGTTGGTTTTTTTCACAAAGGTACACGCCATTTCCCAAGGAAGGAGGGGAACCAACACTACCTCATCTGCCAACATCTCCTCTGCAAGGTGTTGCTAGAAGCCACACTTCTCTTCCTGTGATGGGGACACCCCACAGTGACCCCTTGCTCCCTGGGTTCTCAGCAGAACCAAAGCAGCACCCGACCACAGTGAGGGGCTAGAGTCACATCCCTTATAATATTTAGATAAAACCAATAGCACAACAAGCAGCAGCCCTGCCCTGTGTTATCTGCTGTAAAGCTGCAGCTCTTTTTCTTCGCCTTGACACTGAGCTTAGGACAATGAGAGCTAGAAACGCAAGCCTTTCCCTGCTGAGATAAGCAATTAGTACTTCTCAGCTCACTTTTGACTCCACATTAGTCAGATGGGATCACATTCCCTGGAAACTGCAGTGCTTCAACTTGACATCAAAAGACATTCCCAGCTACTGCAAAAAACAAAAAGTGTCATTCTTGTGACCCGGGTGTGCTGCCAGCTTTGCCCAGCCAAGAAGTTGGCCTATTGCAGACATTATTTACAAAATATTGGTTCTTTGGTTTACAAGCACTGAGAGGGCTCATGAACCAACGAAAGTGAATCACTGCATCAGACAGTTTTGTTGTTTACCCCACACGCTGCCTTCTCTATGAAAGGTTTACGGCAACATTCATTTCAAATCTCTCTATTAGGATCCCTCACTGCCATGACCAGAGAACAGTGTTGCAGGGTACATGGAATAATACGTTGCACAAGACAAAAGTACAACCCATAAAGAGAATAAGAGCAATAATTTCTTCGTCTCCTTAAGGTCTACAGAGGTATGTAGGAAGACACAGAAAAGCCCTTCTGGTGTGGGATCTCCTGAGCTCTAGGTAGCAAGTAGCACATTGTATTCTTGTTATAGGTTGAAGTTAGAATTGGAAACCAGAAAGAAAACAAGCAAAGATTAGGTTTTCCTGCCCATTCTCCTGACGTTCTTGCTGGTGTATGGTATGGCAGGAGCTTCCCAGCGGATGCTACAAGCTCTTGTCACAGGATGGACAGGACGATCCCAAAGGGTGGTGCTCAATGGAGTTCAATCCAGCTGGCAGCCGGTCACAAGTGGTGTTCCTCAGGGCTCAGTATTGGGGCCTTTCCTTTTTAATATCTTCATTGATGATGTAGATAAGGACATAGAAAACATTATTATTAAGTTTGCAGATGACACTAAGTTGGGTGGGAG
>VZTM01038090.1:228836-253919 GCA_013400555.1 Jacana jacana
GAGTCCCCATCCCTGACTGTGTTTCAGAGTAGATTAGATGTGGTGTTGAAGGATCTGGTGTAGGGGAGAACTTGTAGAGTAGGGCTGATGGTTGGACTTGATGATCCCAAGGGTCTCTTCCAACCAAAATGATTCTATGATTCTATGGCTCATCACTGTGTGTGTAAACGTACTGATTCTATCTGAGGTAGGAATGTCTCCACGCAGGAGATCTCAGGAATTACTGCAGTGAGCTAGAACTGAGAGCCAACTCATAGCTTAGGCACAGTGTCCCAGCTAATTACTGCAGGGGATGAGCCAGCAGACCTTTTGCAAAAAAGAGAGATGACCTCCATGGATATCTCGAGGGTAACAGTCAGGCAAGGACATACCTACTGCAGCCAGAGGCAACAACAGAACTGAGTGGACAATAATCATAATTTCTCCCTTCTCTATTCATTCCATAAAATTTACAAGCCAACAGCTTTTCAGCTCAAGCTGCAGAGAGTCATTACTAGAGCTCAACTTTGACCAAAATGGAAAAAAAAAAAAATGAAGGGCTTTCTAAGGATGCAAGAAATTAATTATACAACTAACTGCACTGAAGAAGGCATCAGCAGTTTTCCTTTTAACTTCCTGCCCTCAGTTCCCTAGAACTCTGGTTAATTTTGAGCCAAAGCATTTCAAAGCTCAATTCTTTTACAGAAAAGCCTGATGGAAACTAATTGATGTGAGAGAAATTCAAGCATGAAACAGAAAATGCCTTTCTCCCTATCTATTATTCACACTTCGTGGTGAGGGAACCTCAAAAATGGGTAGTGTGAAATTCTAGTTCATCTTGTTAGCACGGATTTGCCAAATTCTAACTCCCAAGCCACACTTCCCACCCCACCCCCCTTAAATTGCCACAGGAAAAAGAAAAAGAAGAGAGGACCTGGAAAGTCTCAAAGGTTTCTAAAACAGAGCCAAAGAAATAGAGCTGGAAGTTATAGAAGAGTCTTTTATTTTCTAGAAATCACCATCCAAGTTGATGTAACTAGCTCATGGTACCAAAGGGTCTGACCTTTTCCTTCTCCACCGCTCAGAAAGTGCCATTGGGTGGGAGGAACCAACATTATGGAGGTTCAGAGAGAAATGCTGAGCAATATACCTCAAATATATCTCATGGATGTGCCTTCTGCCAAGCGATCGTGATCAGACTGCAGTCTGCCCGTTTGCTTTCCTCCAAACGAGGAGGTTCTGATTTGTTTTGGTTGGTTTTTTTTTTCTCCTCTTTAGACTACAGCATAAAAACAAGCCAAGAAAACAGATATAAATGTCCACAACGTGACAAGATAATGCTGCAGAGCCGAGATGTGGGAAAGCGAGAGAGGAGAAAATGTGCTGGTAACTCTTAATAGAAACCACAGCAAATAAACAGTGAGGAACAGGGAAATCTTTGCTTACTTCTCACAGCCTTGTTTATGCTAATGAAAGGTTGGTAATGAATTACTGGTAAGTGGCCTCCTTTCGCGGGGAATTATTCAAGCAAGCAGGTGCAACTTCAAAACCATTTATCTTCTGGCTGTAAGGCACTCCAGGAGACGTGTTAAAGGGACCACAAGGCAACCCTCTACCTGTACAGACACCCACAGAGGGCTGCTGAAAGGTGCCGACTTGCACAGGCAAGAGACTGGTGGGTGTACGTGGGGAGGGCAGGTTGCATCTGCTCAGCCATCCATCCCACTCAAGGCAAGCGCCAGCCCTAAATTAGGGATCCCAAACAACACAGTCCTTGAAATCTTGCTGGCCTCTCTAGAGCTTATTTTATCCCTCTGGGAAGCCCATTCCTAGATTACTTGAAAAATATGAGGCAGAAGCTTGAAATCCTAAACTAGGATCCAGGGATGCGAGTTCTGGGTACCACTGGTTTTGAGCGTGACTTCTGGAAGCCGCATCAGGCCCAACTGGGATAGTTGCACACATCTTTCCAGGGGCTCCCACAGCACCTCAGTTCCTCTGCTTTGCCCACGCTGGCAGCTAAATCCCATTTTTGCTTGCAAAAGGCTCAGGCACTTTTGCAACACTCCTCATTTCAGTTCCTAGATGGATAAATACTCTCACTGCCACTCTAAGCTGTCACAAGGATTTGTATCTGCCTTCATTACATCCCTTCCAGTCACACTATAATTAAATCCGATGTTGCTTTAAGTCTCAGTGAGCAAAGGAAAATTCAGGAGATTAATCTTGAATTGAACTAGAATATTTTTCAAAAAGAGTTCTAAAAATATTCTAAATAGACCAGAAAACCAGATGAGTGGCATTCTCATTTGTTACTGAGCCAAGCTCTGGATACAACAATCAATTGCCTTGATAAATAACACAGATCTTCTGCCTCTCCTATTTCATTCTAGAAGCTCTTATTCAGAGCCAGATCAACACACAATTCTCTGTATTATTGTCTCGCTCACTCACTGGAGTTTATTTTTGGCTGTGTGTTTTCAGCATTCTCTCAAGGGGTGTGTTGTTGTCATGATTTTGAATTAGGTTTTTCTTTTCTCATTGTCCCCATCCTGCAATAAAATTCTATTTTGGAGCACATGTGGCCTAAGATATTGCTCAAGTCTGTCCTTCCAGAAGCCTATGAGGATTTTGCTGATGCTTTCAGGGCAGTCACAGTGAAATTGCAGGCATGCAATAGAAACTTCCCATAGAGTTCTCAAGGCTGGGCTGGCCTTCCACGATATGGAACCTGCTGTTCTGCATCAAGTAAGCCAGGCTCTGCCATCTTCATGATGAGCTTCTTGGCAAGCTAATGCTGTGGCTGCATTCTTGCATGCTTTTGTGGTGGTGGCACAAGGCTTCTGACAGGGCAAAACTTACAGCTGAAGCAGACACCCGTCACTCGCAGCCGGGCTGTGCAGAGGGGATGTAAATATTCCCACTGGAGCAGCCAGAGAGATCTCATCCAGGGAAACTTTCAGCACTTAGATCAGTGTCACTTGAGCTGCTACCGAGAACATTTATTACAAATATATAAGGCAATAAAATGAGGCACTTGCTTTTCATGGTGTAAATGACCTTGCAAAGGCATGAGGGAATGATGGAAGAGGACAGTCAGTCTCTGTGCCTCCCTGGTGAATTCCTGCACTGCTTCAAAAAGGGGAGACCTCATCCCTCTCTACAACTGCTTGAAAGGGCATTGGAGAGAGGTTGGTGCTGGTCTCTTCTCACGGGCAATCAGCAATAGAACAAGAGGGAATGGCTTCAAGCTGCAGCAGGGTAGGGTTAGGCTGGACATTAGGAAAAAATTCTTCCCAACAAGAGGGGTCAGACCCTGGAATGGGCTGCTCAGGGAAGTGGTGGAGTCCCCATCTCTAACTGCGAGTAGATTGGATGTGGTGTTGAGGGATCTGGTGTAGGGGAGAACTTTGTGGAGTAGGGTTGATGGTTGGACTCGATGATCCCAAGGGTCTCTTCCAACCAAAATGATTCATGATTCTTAAAAACCTTAACTCCTGAGAAAGACCAGATGCCATTTGCTGACTGTAAGGCAGCAGCTCTGAAGAGCCCTGGCTGCCAGAACTAGTGCCACCTCAGCATCCTCATGCATTCTCATTCCAGAGAGGCCTTGGGTCTGACAAGCACCAGCAGCCAGCTCCCAACTGGACAGGCATTCAAAGCTTCTGATGTACCTGACCGTTTATGTGGCTGGAATACAGCCCCCAGGGGAGGCAACTTATTGGGAAATTAAGAAATAAACAAACCAACATAAGTTCCAGAGGAACCCAGCCTGCAATAGATGGCCTGAATACTCTATGAGCAAGGGGAATGCAAGATGGCAATGTGCCTGCAAGATGGAAATTACATGGGGAAAGAGTTAGGTAGCACTGGAGGAAGGAAAGGATATTAAAAACAGAGCATCATGATTCAATGCCAAAACTATTAGGGAAGCAAAGGAAATACGCTAGAAAGCAGCATAATCCATATCAGTCATTGGATGCTGTTCCACTGGGGCAGACTGGAGGTGCCAAAGTTGAAAAGCCTGCCATTCATTATTTTTGATTGAGTGCTGCGGAGACAAGAAGAGCTTGCATGATGCATTGGTTGTATATTCCTCTATTGATCTCTCAGACTTATTTTTCTAAACTTACCATCCATCACCCCCCACCAGTCCCACTCAAATTGCCCCTGAGAGGAGGCTAGAGAAGCAACTGTCCTGTCTCGCAGGGCCACAGTCCAAGTGGTTTACGAGAGCCAAGGACATATGGGAACTTGAGCTGATCCACAACCTTTATGACAGATTGGCAGCATTTGCAGGTATTACTGTCTTCCTACTAGGATGGCTCTTCTGAAGGGCAAAAGCAGCCTCGAGGAGGCTGCGCTCCCAATTCTGCTTAGGTAAGACAAGCTGGTTGTGTGAGAGGAAGGTTTCATCTCCAGCTCAGGCACCGCTCGTTCCACTAGGCGTTCATTCCACCTCCATGGAAATTAACTCTGAGAAACTGCCTCCTGCCCAGGGTACAGATCTGAGCTCTCCTTCTAGCTTGGCAACAACCTCAGCACGAGGTTTTAAAGGACACATCACTTCAACCCTACCACCCCGTTCCTCTTCCCCACTCAGCCCATACCATCATTTACCCAGGAGCAGTTACGTTCCAGCGAGCGTACCCAAGGAATGAGAAGACAGCTTGTGAAACAAATGCAAGTGCAAGCCTTGGGTACACCTACTTGCCTGCTTTCTCCTGCGTTACCCTGGCCAGCAAGTACTATTTATGGACTGTGGTTGCCTGGCTGGGGAGGGCTGGGTGGGCAGGAGGACTGCCAGGACAGGCAGTGGTACCAATCTATAGCTGTGGTTAAGCCAGTGCAAATTTGGAGCTACACAGTCTTATTTTTTGCGACTGTAAAGTCATTTCAGGTGTCTGGATAAGACTTACAGTGGAGACCAGATTAGTGTGCATCTTTTAGGAGCTTTTTAAGACCAATTTAAAACTAGCTTTTGCTAGAGAAAATACGGCAGCTCTCACAACTCAGCTTTCATTATGGGTTTCTCCTCCAGCCTATGGAAAGAGGAAGGCTCTTTTAGAGCCCCGGTGGCAAAATAAGATGGTAGGAATATCCTCCTCATATTCAGTAAGTTATTTCTCTGATGCCCCAACCCAGGCAAGAACTACCCTCGATGTCAGTATCAGCAAAAATTCATGAAAAGCAGTAGCAGTTTTGCCCCAAGCAAGGACCGAGAAAGAAAACATCAAATGAATTGTTTCAGGATTCATCTCCCACATGTCCAGCTATCATTTTCTTCTGCTGCACTCTGCAACATGTCTCACAAAGGCATTGATGGATCTGACAGTCTTGAATCCATCATCTTAATTCTTACAGAAACTCGGGAAAGGATCTTTATAAAAATTCTCGCAAAGCTTCTCCCCCGCCCCTTTCTTGTAAAAGATGCAGATGTTAAGAATACAAAGCATTATTCATTTCCTCCCTTTCTGACATTTCAGGTATATAAAAAAAAAGGAAGCCAGGTATGAAGGGGACGTGTAGGTTAAGAGCAATCTGTCTGTGCTCAATGAGAGATGGGAAAAAAAAGAAGCAAAACTGTAGATTCTTAGATGATCTTTAGTTGCCCTCTCAATGCAAAGAAGAGCACCATTAGGAGAGTTTAAAAAACCCACAAATGGCTCCAAGGGAGAAGATCTCACCGGGGAGGGAGGCGAGTTACAGCCTGACAGGTTACACACCAGTGTAAATCTCAAAGTTTAGAAGCAAGCTGGAGAAAGGTTTTCCAGAAAAAAAAGGTCTTTAGACAACTACCAGGGCTGTGCTCTGTTCCTCTGCCCGTGGGTTAACTCGCCTGGAGTAAACCCTCCTGTGGCAGGGTCCCAAACACGGGCTTTGGAGCGAAGTGGACCACCAAGCAAGGAGAAAAGAAAGTGGGTGCTGGCTGTGCCTTATGCTGTGTTGGCCCAGGAACACGTCCTGGCTTCGAAAGACAAGTGCATCCAGAGCACAACCAGACATAACCTTGCCAGAGGAGCAGCCGTGATATAAGCCTTTAGGTCTAGAAAAGAAAGCTCTGTTTACCTATTACCCACCAGCTCTCCTATTAAGCAATTAGTGAGAGGTAGGGCAGAGCAGCAGTGCTGCCTGGCTCAACCATTACAGTTGAATATTTCAGGGCCTGCTAATGGGAGACAAATTCACATATGGGAAATTGCCTGCAATTAGAGTCGTTTTAGAAATAGTTCAGAATGGAACTGACCTTTACTTTCACATGTGGGGTCTAACAGAGATATTATGTCTAATCTTATTTTATTTGTTGTGGAACAAAGCTTTTGTGTTTGCAAGTACCAAAACAACAACTTCCCTAAGCAAAAAAAAAAACCAAACAAAACAAGCCATGGTATGAACTAGGGTTTAAAGAATGGCCCTAGATTTAAAATTCCTAAATTCTAGTCTCACCTTTGTCATCAACTCGGTGTGACAGTTGCTATGACTCACTTTACCCGTCTTTATGGCTTGGCTGACTCAACAATCCCTTGTAGCTCCTAATTATACCCTTCTTCCTATGTGACACTTCCCTTATTTGCTGTTGACACCTCTACAGCACTTACAGGCAATTATCAGTTTCCACTGAGAATCCACCTTGCCAAGTCAGCTGAGCAGTCTGGTGGGAAATCAAATCATTCTAATGGGGAAGTTCCTTTATTAGGATAAATATTAGGGGTCTTTTCCAAGTCTGCTTTTGACAGTTGATGCCCAAAGCAGCCCTTAGATAGCACCTGAAAGGCATACACTAGTCTTAAAACAGCACTACTATTTCAGAGGTGACTTTAACCCCCACAGCCATCAATGAAAATCATTGTCTCCAATGAGTCAGAATCGGATAGACATGAAAACCAACTCTCATATTTTCAAGCTTATATATCTTCTTCCCTCCTCCACTGCTGCTTTGTGCACCCAGCAGTGCTCCCCAGCCATCTCTCTAACCTCGGGGTCTGCAGCTACCAGTCAAAACTCTTGGAAGTCTGGCATCATGGGCTTAATACACAAAGTGCTTATTTTTAACACAGACTGATGGCTTTTCTCCTAGATAATGATGATTGATTCTGTTTTCCATCCTTTGTCAAGGCTCGGCACATGCCTAGAATTTTAACTAGTCCTTCTTCTGATACTTCCACACATCCATCTGTTCCTCTGGATGTTTCTCATTCTCCTGCTTTAAATAATGAACTTTGCTACACACAGAACAACCTATTAATAAATAACAATCTCAGAGATTACACAAGCCAATTAATAGTAGAGCAGCATCAGGAACTGGAGTGATGGATGCTGCTGAATGGGAGAGGTGTGGGTGGGTGGTGAAGCTGCCAGTCCTTGTACAGGATTAGTAGAACTCTCTACAACAGCTGGGGGCAAAGGTGTGCAAAGAGTAAACATACTCACAGTAATTAAGCATGCACACACTTCTGTGCAAATTACACGTGAGCAACATGAAGGAGGGAGTAGAACTGCATTAATTCTAGCATTCCCTAGCAAAAAGGGAGGATGTATTTTGCAGCTACGGTACAGGTACATCAAAGAGAAAGTCCACCCCACTGAGAACTAGGAGTACTGATGAGGCTTTCTCCTTTAAATTGTTGTTTGAACATAGAACAACTGACCTGGTTAAAGGCATCAAGGATCTCCTAAATTTGCTCTGTCTGTTTTCCTAGCAATCCCTATGGTTCTGCCCCTGTTTGCACCGAGAGAGCAAAACCAAACTAGCATGGCAAGAGTGGTCAGTCACTGAAATGGGCTGCCCAGGGAGGTGGTGCAGTCCCTATCCCAGACTGTGTTTCAGAGTAGATTGGATGTGGTGTTGAGGGATCTGGTGTAGGGGAGAACTTTGTAGAGTAGGGCTGATGGTTGGACTCGACTATCCCGAGGGTCTCTTCCAACCTAAACGATTCTATGACTCAAGATGGTGCTCACTGCTCATGAGTTAGGGCTCATTCACTTTCATTACTTCCCAGCCCCGTGACAAATAAAGTAAATCAAGAAATGAGAATAGCAAAAGATGAGGAAAACACATGGGACAGATGCTGTCTCCCTTCAGCTGGTTGACTCAGCTGAGCTACCTTGCAGTGACTGAGCCCACCCGAGGGCTGGAAGTCCTTACACACTTGGCATCAGCCACAGACAGCTCTGATCGAAGGGTGGCTCTGCAGGGCTATACGGCTCTCCACAGTTAGTGGGAGTCTGGCAGTACTCATCCCTGGGTATATTAACTGGCTGGGCATTTAGGAAAGCTGTAACCCTTTGACTGAATGGCATTTTTGCTTCACCTAATGTTAAGCATATGCTTGAATGTTTAGCTGAACGATCTGCCAATATCTTTGTTTACCCTGTTTGCCATCTCAGTTTATTCCTTTTATTTTTGGTACTTCAGTCTTCTGTCCTCTCCTCCTTTCCCTTTCATTTCTCAGTCCAACTCCTGTGGTGGTTTTTTTTCTCTCATTTCTCCTCCTCTCTGCCCTTCATAATGACTTAATCTGGCAGGCAGTGTGACAAGCGAATGAATCGAACACGGAGTTTTCCCGCACACCAGATTCATTTGAAGATTTCTCCCAGATGCAGCTCTAAAGCCCCAGATTCAATTTCCCTTTGACATAATAACAGAATTAGTCTCATATTGTCATACATAAATTACTCACAAGCCCAGTGCCAGGAGAAAAATAAAGAGGGGGAAAAAAAAGAGAAGAGCAGGATTCAAAGGAAGGTGTGACTGTGACAAGCAACGACGGAATAACAATAGGCGACCAGTGGGTGACATCTATCATATCTGACAAACAAGGAGAAAGCCATCTCTATATCAAACACAAGAATTATTTACCTCCTCTTCTCTCAGCCCTTGAGCCATTAAACCTTATACTGAGGATTTCTGCGTCTTGCAAAGGACACACAAAGTCTACATAACTCTCAGACTAAAAAATACAGTATCTGACTTTTTAGCTTAGTGGGCTGTTTTTTTCCTTTCTCACAAGACACCATTCATAGAAATAACCTTACCACCCTTCACTGGGAGAAAGAGACTGCTCCTGCCAAATTCAGCAGAGAGAAGAGCTGGACAATGCCCTTCCCATGCCCCAAACTGGTTTAAAGCCCTCAGCTGCTCCCAGCCCGCAGCTCTCCCAGGCTGCCTTTTCTGGGAGAGCAGGACACTGCAAGGCAACCTCGGGGCAAGCTTTGAGCCTCCTGTTCTCTCGGCCTTACAGCTGCCCAGGGTTTCACAGCACTGGAAGCGACAGCTCAGCCAAACTGGTTCAGCTCCCGCTTGCCCAGCACCTACCAGCCCAAGAAAGGAGAAGACCAGCAGAGCCACAAGAGCCAACACTGGGAATGCTCCAATTCTCTCTGGCCTGGGCTGGCAGGGTCTAATTGGATGTGCAATATTTGCCTCTTGCTGCTTCACTCAGTGCTGCTTTTTAAGGGACCCTCTTGCCAAAATCCACAGAGCTAATTTTGTGGGAGTCGGATGGGGTTTTTTCTGGGGGGGTGGGGTTGTGATCAGAGAACACCCCCCCAGACACACACACACCACCCCCCAGCACTGCAGCTGGGGAAGAGGCTGCCGAGCCAGCAGAGCTGACACACTACCATGGTCTCTGTTGGCAAGGTGGGGAAGTCACAGCATTGTAATAGCCATTGCTCCGCTTCACTTGCCCAGCCTGCGAGATCTGACAGCTCTTTGGCTGCTGAAATAGGGAGCTCAATGACCAAAAGAGAATCCATCTCATCTGGTGCTCTCCCTCTAGGCTGAAATTCCAGAAAGTTACTACCCACCACATAAAAAAAACGCTTTCCTTTTATCAGCTTTAAACTGAACCGTTTTCAAGGAGTTCCCCACTAGTTCTAGCACTGTATTGATGAGTAACAGCTCAACCTTATCTACCACCCTCATAATTTTGCAAACCTCTATCATAACTCCCCCTTAGCTTTCTCCTTGTCACTGTATCACAAGGAAAACGGTGCATTTAAAAAGGGTACAAGGAAGGGAACCTGATAACTGATGTATGACTGAAGTGGCAGCTTGTTCCCGGTGCACAGGTAAAGTTAAAAGAAAGGAGATTCAGACTCCTTGTGCTTTGCTTCAGTGCTGGAATGAGGCATCCAATGGTGAAAAAACATTTGGAATATGAGTCTTTAAATGCTCTTTTTTTCCCTGGTTGTGACTGCAACTATGTTCCAATGAAGTTCCAGTCTCTAGATTTTAAGAGGCTGGCAGAAAGACACGATCGCTCAGGCTATGCAATCTGTTGGTTCCATCTAGATGGTTCAAATGCAGGCTGATTTATAGACTTTGGCTTTGAGGCTACTCATTTGAACACAGCCCAGAGATTCTTCTGTATAATGGATGCTTGATAGCCCTTGCTACACAATTCTGTCTGGTTAGGCTGGTCCCCAGTGAGCAAACACTCTCATCTGGAAAGCCTGTCTCCACCACAGATGATATCAGGAAAAGTGCCAAGGACTGGCAGGTGTGGTGTGGGGACAAAATGCCCTCATCCTTTCCATAAAGGCTTCTCTCCTCATTGCAGCACCAATTTTATAGTTGGGCCAGAGCACACCAATAGCATGCCTAGCTCATGAGTACTCAGGACATAGTCTGAGAGATTATTTATCTGTGGTAGATCTCTAACAATAAAATTGACAGCATTCCACATAAAAAGCTAGCAAACCAACAAGAACTCCTCTGTCTACCCATCCTGTCCTTTAATTCTTCTGCTTGCCTCCTGCACCAAGAGCAAATGGCTGGGTCTAGAGCTCTAAGGGAATAGTGAGACAGCCCCTGTGAGAGCTTCCTGGCCCTAGCTGGAATGCCATAGCCATTCAGAAGAGCTTCCTCACCTCAACAGGCAGGAAAATTGATGCTAAAAGGCTCATTCATCAGCTCAGCTTTCCCCTTAGCAGAGGATGAGACCCAGCAGAGCTCCAGGTGGGCGAGTAAAGTCAGCCATTGACACAACCCCTCGTCACAGAGTGAAAAACATGAGCAGTTATGATCTGTTTTGTAACACAAGAGGGGACAGACAGACACCAACCTCTGCCTGGAAAGCCTGGGTGACTGGAGACTCTGTCCAAGGACATGCTGTCAGCCCAAAGTAGATTAAACCTGCCACTCAGACATCCCCTGTCAGAACGATATTGCCTAGGATGGAGCAGGCCAGCTTCTGCCTCGCATCAGCCCGGCTGGCCAGACGCCCCTGGGAAATGCCTGCCTGGCACTGATGGCACAGAGGGGCACCCAGAGCACAGGTGGTGACACAGGTGACACGGCCCTTCTTTCTATGCACCCGTCACCTGAGAGGCTGTCTCTGTTCCGTCATGGCAGGGAGGAACTGGCCACTCATCACTTTTAATAGGCGCTATCTGAATTTTCAGGTACGTTTGAAATGACTGAAATACAGCAGGGAACAAGGGAAGAAAAAAAAGAGAAGAAAATAACTTAATTGGTGTCCAAACACAGGCATTCAGGGTCAGAAGCAGCTGCTTTAAAAAGAGGTCAAACCCTAGAGAAAAACCTGTGGAGTTTGATGCAATTCTATCGACTTCCTTCATAAATGTCCATATATTAGAGATTAAACAGATACCTCACAGTTGATTACAGTTCCTTTTTTAGTTTGTTTTCCCCAGCATTCTTCATTTATTTTTTCATTTCATCTCTGTCTTCTGAGGTCAGAAACCAGGAGCTACACCTACCCATAACTGAGGGAATCGTGAATCCTTAAGCCTTTTGCTCTCACTACTGCTGATGCACACAATGTTGTTGGGGGCTTCAAGCAGATTTGGGGGACACAGTTAAGGCTTAGGAGCTGTTTTCAGGATTGCTACAACCAGCACTTGCAACCAAAAACAACGCTGACCACGAAGCACTCAACGCTTGCGACTGAGCACTCTTTCACCCCTGGTGGGTTTGTGTGTCGTGCCCGCCTCACTGCTCTGATGTATGACCATACATCAGCAACGGGTGTCAGACAGGGCATGTCACCACTGGCTGTCATCTGAATGTCACTCTGAAGGCATACTCGACGGTAGGAGTCTGCATTCTCCTTAAGAGCAGCCATCTGAGACGTCACATCACATCTCCATCTTCCAACCCCGCTCCTAGTAATGAAACAAGCTGACCTAAACAGAGACAGCTTTGAAATTTCAAGGAACCTCGACAGCCTGATGTCCTTCACGAGGCTGCTTCCACCCTTCTCTTTTGGTGTTTGAGTGAGCAGCGAATTGGGAGTCAGAAATTGAATACAGAAGGTGAAATGTGGTCGGGCACTTGAGTAAGCAATTCAGAGCAAAGCTGTAAATACCTGTAGGCTGTGCTGTCCCCCCAAAAAATGGTACTAGGTGTTATATCCCAGCTGTCAGCCTACTTTGAAGCCCTCCAATTAAGTGTATTTCAGGGGGTGAGCAACTGACAGGATGCTCACAAACCCCAGAAATCCCAACACTCCAACGTGCTTCTCTCTAAGGGGGAAAACATGGTGAAAAAGGCCTTTTTTCCCCCCTATTGACCTGCCCTTTTCTTAGCTGTGTACATGTTGGCTGTCAAATGACACCGCACGCCCCTCCAACAAAAAAATATATTAAAACAATACAGGGAACCCCTGAGTTTATAAACACCTGGCAGGGTGCAGGGATCTAGACCCTAGTCATCTGCAGAGCGGTAAGTACCAGCCTCAGGGATGCTGAACTTCAAACCAAAGCCAGGTTTTATGTGCCTGTTGACAGAGCGAATGGGTTTGTTGGTCTTTCTAACCCGGCTCTGAGACAGTAAAGGTCTCCCTAATCTAGCAAAGGCATAACAAAAACTAGTGGCTTAAAGCTGAAGCTAAAGAAATCCAGGCTGAAAGTAGGACATGCTTTATTTTTTTACAGCAGAAAATGTAATAAGAGCTGGGAGCAGCTGGCCTAGGGGATGGAATGGGCTGTGTCCTTCTGTGTCTTCAGTCAAAACTGCCCATCTCCACATAAAACAAAGAAAAAATATTAGAAATAAAGCCAAACTTCTTCCTCAAGGAAAAATGATGAGCTAGATAGGGAATATCAATATGTTTCCTGCCACAGTTATACAGGAAGCTTGAATGCTTGACCCTAACGTCCTTCCTTTAAAAATCTGCAGAAAACTTAAGTGATCTCTGGATCACCTGCCGTTTTGGCTTAAGACCAGCTTGGAAAAATCAAGGTTAGCAAATCTGAGCTATCAAATAAGCAGCATTTGCTGTTAGTGCCGTAACAGGCACAGCCTGCAGAAGGCTGAGTGGTTATTAAGACTCATGATGTTCCTGGCTGAAATCATGGCATATGGTTGGGTTGATTTCAGGCCTGACTCTTCCCCTACCTCCCAACGCAACATAACTGGAGAGCACATGGGCTGCCCATCTGGATGTGGTGCCTGCAGCGTTTTGATGACTTATTCCCCAGGCACAAGGGAGGGCTGCAGATCTCCTCCTGGCCTCATCCACTAAAAAGCTTTTACATCCCAAGCCTGTCTCAACACGCTGCAGGTGGCAAGAGCACCTCCCTGAGGACTCACGGCCCACCGTGGCAACCCTGCTGGGAAAGGTCCATGTCCCCTCACTGCAGCTCAAACGGGCTTAAAGAGCAGCAAGACTGGTTTAGGTTGGACATCAAGAAGTGTTATGCGATAGGAGAATTAAACATTGGGGAAAAAATTGGCAAAAGTGGGAGTGAAGTCCATCAGAGAACTGTTTTCCATACACTTTAGACAACCAAGAGCAGTTCTGCTAACACCATCAGCCCGAAGCAAATCCATAGGGATCCATAGCTCCACATAGGGAGCTGCTGGAAATTTAGAAGATTCCCTGAAGGGAAGAGGTTAGGCTGGCTTTGAAATCACCCTTTCCTGAGCCCTCCATGCTGCATGAAAACCCCACTCTTCTGTTTCCTTCCAGGAGGTGCCAAAGTCCCTCAAGGGAATTGAAGGAACTTTACACAGCAAGAGGCTGGGAGATTTCTCCTTCTCCCTCTCCCCTCCTCCTTCCCTCCTTCCATGAATAACGTCAGCCATTGACCTTTTCAAACACGGTGCTTACTGTAAAATATTACATTACAGTTATCACCAGTACCAGTGGAGGAAGGGGCTGGGGAGAAGTCTCAAGCCTGCAAGTGTGCCAGATAAAGGGCTCAACGATTGTAACAACCTACAAGGAAATTTTATGACTATATCTCTGGCATTTAAAATTAATATAGTTATTAAGAGAGAGATTGTTTTACAGCATAATGGCTTTTTAACAAGGTGAATGCCATGAACCCCTGCCTCAGAGGAGAAAAGGAAAAGAAGGAGCATGGAGGGTCTCCAAGCATTCGTGCCTCTTGAAAGAGATTGTCAGTGGCAGAGTTGCTGCCCCCCTCAATGAGACTGGATTTTAATTCGTGTCACTTGTGTTTTAACCCTCAAAGAGCAGGGAAACAGGGCAGGTTTAGTCCAAAGTTTCCTCTGTCACATCACAGTGTGGTGATGGACTGGTGATAGACTACTCCAGGGCCGATAAACCCTAGCTTCACTTGAGCTTTCAGTGCTCTTCTGTCTCTGATTCCTCGGCTACTCACCTCAAAAACAGTACTCAGCTGTCTGGACGGTTTCTGCCTAGTGTTCCAAAAAGCATTGCTGGAGCTAGGGCACAGGCATGGGGACCCTGTATTGATTTGAATTCACTGGCCTTTATTGCTGCATTTAACCAGATGATTTTTTTCCCTTTTTAAATAGAATAAGCCAATGGATCAAGAAGTGAGACTAATTGTGACGCTAGTCGGCTGACTGCTCAAACGTTCTTTGCAAAGCCACCAGATTAAATTCTGCTAACCCAGGCATGATTTATTCACAACAACATCCCTAAAAAATGCCAAGACAGAATGTTGCCTCTTCCAGAGGCTGTGAAGGTGCCAGTGTTTTGAATTGCTGGCCACAGACACAGTCTGCATTTTGAAGGTATCTCATTCAGGCAGGCTGGATCCTCTCCTCCAGTTGAGATTGGGATTAGTTTTACTACCTGCAGGATGCCCTCAAACCAAGTGTAACTACATTCCTTGTTATAGAGTGCCTTTAACACCAGAGCATTGTGCACCCTTTATTCAGTAGAAGCAGCGCTGTGAAGTAGCCAAAACACTGTCCAGCAGGGCAAGAAGGTCTGGTTTTGGCAAACTACAGAGTTCCCAAACCCTGGAATCTTAGGTTCTAAATGCATTGGTTGTTTTTAGTTGCCCCAGTGGAATTTGTTGGACTGAGCCTGTTTAACCGTGCAGTTTGCCTCGTGCTATAACAATAACTACATTGTTTGCAACATCACAAATCTTTACCTTATCTGCAATCTAACCCAGCAAAGGACATGGATCATCAGCTAAATCATTAATAAAGGTATTGAATAGCTGTGGACCAAAATAATCTATCCCTGGGGATCCTGCTTGAAACAGCCTTCTTCATTGATATTAATCCTTCAACAACCGTGTTTTGAGCCCTGCTGCCGGGCCATGCAGTCATCCATCTCACACGTGCCCTATTAATTCTGCCTGATGAAAATCTTTCTTAATCAAAGTGTCAGGTGATACCCAAGTCAAACGCCTCAGAGCAAACCAAGGATATGCTACCAACACCGTCGCCCCTATCAGCCAGATCTGTGTGCTTGTCAGAAAAGACAACAGCTTTGTTTGATGAGACCCTACCTTGGAGGACACTGTGCTGGCTCATATTAAGTTTATTTTTGTCCCTCTGCTTTGTTCTTGACGAAATACCAGCTCAGCCATTCCTCTACATTACACAGGTTTGACCTCAAACTGGTGCTTCTCTCGCCATCTGGCTTGCCCCTTTTGCTCCTTATTTAAATCTTGCAGATCTCCCAAGGATTTGGCAGAATGCTTCAGAGCAAGGGCCATGAAGGTTTTTCATCTCCAGCTAGGACAGAAGCTGTCTAACCCCACAGACACGTACCATGCTCAAACACACATACCTCCTCTTTCTACAGGCCTTATTAGCTAATGTTTCTACACAGCTCCTAGACACCAGAGCTGGCTTGCATCCAGGCAGATCAAGAACAAGGGCAGAATGAGCTCATGTCTGTCTATATCCATCCACATAGATGGTCCCACGAAGGGGAAAGAATTTTAATTAACACTTTGGTCCTTAAGTGGGTTTCAGTGCCTCCATTTTGCATATCTGCAGGAGCAGAACCGACCTGTACGTATAAAACAGCTAGATACCAGGTATGCCTTCAGCTGGACAGGAAAGTCTTCCTTTTTAGGTCATTTAGGTTATGTGAAACAAAATTTGGGGGAAAAAAAAAAGTCAGCAGTGAGACAGCATAAGCTGGTGCCACAAACTGTCTTTCAGGTATGAGAACCAAACCTCTTATCCCTGCATTACATCCACAGAACATCTGTGGAAGCAGCTGAATCTGGAATCTGGCCTCACTGTAGCTGTGTAATGGGGGAGGAGGAAGGTGCCTTTATTCTAGACTTCTGAAGTCTCTTATGCTGCTGTTGCTCCTTCCTAAAATTGAGGGCTCCCTCCTAAATCCCACAGAAAAGCAGCCACTCAGACAAAAGGTCCAGAATCTGGAAATAAATGCTATTTCCAGGCTGGCATCTTGGCAGGAGATAGCTTCCCTTTTAGGGTAGGTAAAACAAGTGCTTACGTGTCGGCATAGAATCATTCAGGTTGGAAGAGACCCTTGGGATCATCGAGTCCAACCATCAGCCCCACTCTACAAGTTCTCCCCTACACCAGATCCCTCAACACCACATCTAATCTACTCTGAAACACAGTCAGGGATGGGGACTCCACCACCTCCCTGGGCAGCCCGTTCCAGGCTCTGGCCACTCTTGCTGGGAAGAATTCTTGCCTCATGTCCAGCCTAACCCTACCCTGCTGCAGCTTGAAGCCATTCCCTCTTGTTCTATCACTGACTGCCCATGAGAAGGGACCAGCACCAACCTCTCTCCAATGTCCTTTCAAGCAGTTAGAGAGAGGGATGAGGTCTCCCCTCAGCCTCCTCTTCCTCAAACTAAACAGTCCCAGCTCCCTCAATCGCTCCTCATAAAATTTATGCCCCAGGCCCTTCACCAGCTTTGTTGCCCTCCTCTGCCCTCACTCTAGCAACTCTAGATCTCTCTTGTGCTGAGGTGCCCAGAACTGGACACCAGACTCAAGGTGTGGCCTCACCAGTGCTGAGTCCAGGGGGACAATCACCTCCCTACTTCTGTTGGTAAACCTCCCCAAAGTTAAACCCGCAGCTGGGGGCAGCTCAGGATCCCAGATGTCAACAGTTCTCAGCTTTCTCCATCAGAGCAAGGTCTCACCGAGGTGAGCAAGACTGGCAGCTCTGCACGAGCCTGGAACAGCAAAAGAGTTGTACCTCCTTGCTTTACAGGCAGCAGGCACTCCCGAGGTCTTTGCGAGGAGAGGAGATAAATAAGCTCTGAGTGACACAGTTTTTAACAACAAAATCATTCTACGGACAGAGTGTGTAATGAGTTCCAGTCAGAGCAAGTTATGGAGGAATAATTTCCTGGTACCTGGAGCAAGCAACCGCTTCATGGATGCTTTTTATTCCTAGGTTGTAAATTGATTTTATACATCATTTATCAATGGAGGCCTGGCTATGTAATAGGTATATTTTAATATTTATGCCTCTCCACCCTCATGCTCAGCAAACAAATGGGAACAATATGACACGGTTGGCGTTACAAGTCACTGGGATATCTCCCCCTGCTCCTAGGTAAGGGTGATGAAGGTCTGCAAGTGACAGATAAACCCAGCGAAATTTGATTACATGATGCATAAAGAATGACTCCTGTGTTATACTGAAGAGGATTAAAGAAGTGCTGAGGGCCTACATTTTGCGCTACATTTCCATATATTACATTTATAAGCCAAAAGCACCACCATCCAAACCCCACCGCGTCCATGAGGCTGCAGATCTGCAGAGCACAGCATTTCCCTGGGACCAGGGCACCTGGAGGCACTGGGAGGCTGTGCTGGGGCAACCTGGGTCATGGCACTGCAATGAATCCTCCAGACCATGCTGAACAGAAGGAGCAGAACAGAAGAACAAACCTTCCATGCTTTTTTGGCTTCAGTTCTGTGGACAAGGCCTGGTTATCCCGCCGGTGTGGAAGGACAGGCAGTAAACTGCCTTTACATCTCAAAACACTGACCTCTCCTTCCTTTACTGCTCACCCATCCATAGCTTTCCATTTCAGTGGTTTACCTGCTGGGAAGCAGTTATTCTGAACGTTTTCCAAAACATTTCATGCCTTTGATTATTTTCATCAAACTGTAAGTAAAACCTCTGACAAGTTTCCTCATTCGTGCTTGGGCTATCAGCTGGATTACAGTATACTCAACCATGACTCCTGCAGGAAGAGCTTGTGCCAAGCCCCACTGCTCCAGGGACAAAACATTAATATTCAGCAGGGAAACGAGGAAAATGCATTCACTCCCTACTCACAGCTAAAGCTGTTCTTCAGGCAGCTACTTAATCCGTGGACACCGGGCTATTTTACTTCCAGACAGAGATGAATACTCGGAGCTCACGCTAGTTCTGCCTCAGAAAGGCAGGCGTAATTCACGGTCGTGTAGGGCAGCACCACATTCACAGGCTGCAAACGAAACCCTGTCCCCGTTAGCATGATGATGTACCCCTCCAGAGCCTGAGGGGTGACCTCATTAAGGGTTATCAATATGGAAAGGGTGAGGGTCAGGAGGATGGAGCTAGGCTCTTCTCAGTGACATCCAATGATAGGACAAGGGGCAATGGGTGCAAGCTGGAACAGAGGAGGTTCCACTTCAATAGGAGGAAAAACTTCTTCAGGGTGAGGGAACCCTGGAAGGGGCTGCCCAGGGAGGGTGTGGAGTCTCCTTCTCTGGAGAGATTCCAAACCCGCCTGGAGGTGTTCCTGTGTGACCTGCTCTAGGTGTTCCCGCTCCAGCAGGGGGATTGGACTGGAGGAGCTTTCAAGGTCCCTTCCAATCCCTGATGTGATTCTGTGAGTTACACTCCACACAGCCTTCCCCTGCAATAATTATCTCCCCATTACTGACATTGATTAGGTGAGATACACTCTCTGCTACGTTAAACACCCTACTTGTTTATAGATACAGGTACCAGCAGGAAGTGTCACCACCTCAACCAACAGCAGCAAAGCAGGAGCAGCTCAAACACCCACCTCTCTTTTCCTTCCCACGCGCTCATTGAGCACCACAGTTAATAACAATACCTAGTTAACATTTTGCCGCCTCAGTAGTGTCTGAATTGACATCTAGGCTGCTCACCAACAGCATTTTGCAACAAACAATGGTTGAAATCCTGCTGAACCAAAGCTACTGGCTTTAATACTGCTGCTGATACAGAACTGTGATCAGATAATCCATAAAGGATTCACTAACTGCTTGCTGAAAGCTAGATCACTACAGTCTTCCTGTTAAAAATCTACACACACAATTTGGACATTTATTTCTGGTGAACAAAAGAGAATCAAACCTGCTGATTTCCAATCAGCAGGTTATTTTGTACAATGTTCAAATAATACTGGAGAGCATTGGGAGGGCAGTGTGTTGCACCAAGCTTTCCTGCTGATCTCATGGCAGAGCATTTACTACATAAAAGGAGCTTTCTACAGTTCATTTCAAATTAGCTTGTAAACTACAGATTCATAAAGGACCTCTTTTAGAGTAATTACTGTTTACAGGTATTGAAAATATTAACTTCATCCAGGGTCTCCTCCCTGCTTCTTTTGCAGGGTTGATCCTGACAGCCCACTGCCTAGTGATCTTCAGGTCTTAAAGGAAAAAGAAGTTTTACTCAACTTCTCTTTTAAGGTGTGTGTCTATGGGAGGAAATGCAGGGCTTGAATTTGTAGTTTACCATAGAAAGTGAACTGAAGAGAGACCCTCGGGTAAAGATGGAGTTGTAGCATTAAAAAAAGGTAGGAAAACTGCAACTTAAGTGACACTAAAGCTTCCCAAAACCTGCTTTTTAGCCAGTACTGTGTAGCTCTGTACCTGAAAGCACCTTTCCTGCTCCCTGGTGGTGGTTTGCCTCGGGAAGAGGAAGCGATGGAGGAGTGAGGGACTTGATCAAAACCTGTACAGCAGAGCACACCCGTTGATTGAACCCTGCTTGCCCCAGCTTTAACCAGGAACCCAAGCACCCCATTTCAAGGGCATGCAGGAGGTCAGAAGCTGTGCCTCCCGGGCCAAAAACACAGAGCTGAAAGTTGTAGCTACATCACTGGAGCCTAATGCATTACTGCGTGTCAGCCAAGCGTGCTCTTAGCTTGCAGCAAATGCAGCCAACGAGGCTTAACATCACATGCATTCCTTAACAGATTAGCCACCAATTTATCTGCCTTTACAACTGGCCACTGAGAAACTTGCTGGAGAGCAGAGGACAGCAATGGTTAACCAGGCAAGTAAACAACCTGGGTTTGACAGCATACCATAACTTCATTGTCTATTGCCAATAAAGGAGAGCATTAGAGAAAATCCAATTGAGAGGACAAGGCATAATGCAGGTAATGTGATACACTCATCACCGCCCCAGACTCCAGGTAATGAGTATCTGACAAATGCTCCAGAGAACGGGAGCACCGAGCTCTGCAAAGCAGGAGGCAGAAATAAACACACTGAATAGCTCTGCTTAGTAGTGGGAAGGAATCATGAGGATCCTTAGGCTCTGGCTATTTAGGGGGATGGCCTCAAAGTGCCTCTCACTCACTCTTTTTTTACATTCTCCTTCTTAGCTGGTGCTCTCCTCCTGCTACTCCTCCAAATTTTAGCAAAGGCTTCCCAAATTCTATGGGCTGGAAGGCATTTGGGATAGCAATGTGGCTTTGCTCAGTCTCCTACTTCTGATCTTAACATGCCGTCTCCTGACAGATGCTAACTTCACAATGGCTAAGTAGGTGGAACCTGTTTATTGCTTTTTAGAATGAGATAGATTTGAAGTTATTGGCTAATTAGACGACAGATAAATTCAACAGCATTTGCCTGGAATCATCAGTGGTATTAAAACAGTAAGAGGCCAGATATGACAGATGGAGCTTACTCAAGATTATACGGCATCAAAGTTTCTTTTATTTCTGGTGGTGCCCTCTGAAGATTTCAGAGGCACACAATTAAATAACTACGTGGAACTGGAGTCCCCTTCCCTGGTTACAAAAGCTGATGGTGCAAGTACAGTGACCTGCCCTACAGTACAATGACAACCTACAGCTTCCATCTCAAGACTAGTCCACACACTCCTGTTGCCGCCTCCCAGAGAAAATGAACCTTCCAGAGGGATGAACTCCAAACCCCTTCTCTTCCACACAACTCCTGCAGCAGGATGCATTAACCAGAATAATCCTGTGATGAAGGCCCAAGCTGAAGGAAAAGGTACTTGGAGGTCCTATCTATTCCTCCTCCATTTAGCACTCTCAATGGAGAGGTTAGGATTCAGGTTAGGATTTTAACAGAAAGAACAGAAAAGCCAGCTCAATTTCATGTATGGAGGCAATAGGTAAATACACAAACATCACTAAAAGGAAGATTATAAAGGAGAAGCACAGGAGAAAGCAATGTCAACTCAGCTAACTGTGAACATCTACATTCTTCCTCCTATGTTCAACTTGCTCAGGAGCATTTTAAAAGGGGGAAAAATAAGTCTTTTCAATCTAAAGAATTTGCTTTGTCAGGCAGGAACAGCTTCCTGCCCCCCCTTTCCCCAACAGGGGCTTCCAAGGTCACTCCACAGAGTTATTCAGCATGAAGTCCTCTGAACTTCCTTGGTTTAAACATGTCAATTTTGTCCTACCAGGCCACAGGCCAATGTCTTGGAGGAGTCACAGCCCGTGGCGGCGTTGGGAGACTAACCAGAAAAGGAAGGCTGGAGTCACAGCTGTGCCGTGGGCGACACTGGCCTGACAACTGTCACTGTGATGTAGCTAGAACTGCTGCAAAGCCAGAAAGGGGGGCTAAACCACCACAGTCCTGTCCCTCCCAGGCGTCCAGAGAGTTTATTTGGACAGACGCATTTAACCACTCCATTTAAAGAAATGCTACGGTGTCGGCAGCCAAAGCTGGACTTGAAAACTGATCCTTTCCCTACCACCCCCTTCAGCAACAAGGCTGACATGTGAATCGAGGTCAACTTGGTTTTCAAACGCAAGGAGAGATTTGATGGGCTTGGTTTTGCACCAGTACAGCTGCGTGACAGGATGCTCTGCAACTGTCATCCCCAGGTCAGCCTGCACCCTTGACTCATGCTTTCTTGGAGTGAGAGGTGGAGGTACTACACAGAAAGCTACAGGAAAGCTTAGTTCCTAGCTCTACCATCAAGTCCTGCAAGGTCCCAGGTAAGTCACTTAATCCCCCTTGGCCCTTGTGCTACTTCTGCAAGAAAAAGCATCGCTCTTGCCTACACAACCCCTCAGTAGGGACATATTTGCTCCTCTCTGGATACAGTGCTAGTGTGATGGAGAACTGGTGTCCACAGAGCCTGGGGCACTGGTGAAACACAAGTAACCATAGTGATCCAGACTGGAGCATGTCTGAAGGAAAAAAAAGCACTGCTTTGGCTCTGCCCACCCCCCAACTGTTTCAGAGCCAGAGTCCCCAAACCACATCTCAGTGACTCAACAAGCAGTGGCAGATGTCTCCTTCCTGCAGAGGTCCCCATCTCTGCTGCTTTGGTTTGTCACAGCTCAAATGGGAAGGGAAACAGGAGGTACAAACTTTGCAGCCTCCTCTCCATCCTCTTCCTTCCTTATTATTCCCTCTCCAAGACCCCAGGCGACACATCTCAGTTCTGGGACCTAACCCATCCTCAGGCCAAACACACATCCTGGCATCACTGAATTAACTGCAAGACAGCACCCAGCCTAGCAATAAAATGCTGGTTTTAAGATTGAGTCTTCCAGGCTCCAATCTATCTTTCCAATCCCTCCATTCCCACTAAGCTCCTATTTATCCTCAACCATAGCTTTAGCCTGCAGGCTCTGTGGTTTCCTGGCAGCACCTCTCTCCCTTCTCTGGTGAATGGGCGGTTATTTGGAGGCTAAGTCATTGAATCATTCATGGCAATGACAAGGAAGTGTCTGGGTAAGTAAGCACACAGCAATAGTGAGTACACTGGAGAAAGGAGTACAGACAGGCGAGCAGGTTTCTCCCACAGCCTTTCAGCCCCTCCCAGTTTTGAGTGACTTTGTTTCTCTTCTGCCCCTTTTCTATTCCCACACTGGTGCTGGAGAGGACGTACAAAGCTAAGCAGGTCCTGAGAACTCCCTGCCTGCAGAGCAGGGGGTCGTTCCTCTCATTGCTTTTCCTGTCTCTTATGATACACTTGAACCTCGAACCAATTTTGCTCTTGGATGGGAAACATACCTCTGCTTTGAAAGGTCAACACAGCTTCCAACCTCTGCATTTGCAGTCTGTCACTCCATTCTCTGAATGTGTCAGTCATCAGTGGAAGTGCCACCTGCCTCCTGTTGCTTGGGCACAAGAAGGGTGTGAAAAGGGGAGGAGATCCCAGCATCCTTCTGCACAGATTAGATTCAAGGTGGTGTTCTGAGATGACACCACCACTAGAAAAGGACCAGATTTTCTTCCTATGGCACAGCACCTTGCGGTGCAGGCCAAGCAAAAAAGTGCTGGGTATCAAAAGTACTTACTTCTACCATTTGGTAGCCTTTGTTACCATCCCAGTATGGTGAAGAGTGGGTGGATACAGAAGGTAAATGAGAAACACTACCTCTGCAGCAGAAATTGGCCTGTGGGACAGAAGACCAGAAGCTTAAATACCTTTAAGCTGCTGATTGAAGAATCACCTCTCCCACCACGGGAACACAACCACTTCTGGGGTGGGACCTGGCAAGGAGCTAGCAGCAACGTGACACTGTGATTTAGAGTCCACAGCTCCTCTGGATGTTACACTGAATGTCAGTGAGGAACCTTCAGCGAGCACTAACGCCCACAGCATGAGGCTGTACGGCTGCAGGGAAAGACTCTTACTACTTACAGGGCAGAACCCCTGTGTCTGTAAGCTCCAGGAGGAACCCCTGGTAGCCTCATTCAATAAGCCTTCAGGATAGAAATGAGGTTTGAACTTCTTGATTAGGATTTCTCAGGACCCTCAGCAACACCGACCGCTCACTCCTCACCCCATCCTATTATCTATGTCTTTACTTCTTTCTTCAGCTGAGCTGCCAGAAATAATTTTTCTCTGCTTGTAAACACAATTCCATTTAGGAAAAAAAAGTAACCTTTGCTGCAGAATCACTTCACCATTCTTAGCTGCCAGGGCTCCTATTCTTTTGTTTCCACAGATCAGAATTTCTCAAGGTGTGTGGGGGGGAGCTGCAGGCAGGGAAAGGGGATCTAGTGTGCACTGCTGATCCCTCCTCCTCCCCAAAAATACAACTGGTTTGTCACCCCACTCAATGTTAAAGAAAGGCCTCAACAACCTGCAGTCTGAGTGGCTGTCTATTGAAAAATGACTACTGAGAAATGGTTGATGTTGGGAATGCCCACAAGGACATGCAGTTGGCTTTTGAAATACCACGTTTGAAGCAGTATTCCTGCTCTGCAGACGGGGAGCTGCAGCACAAACTCCTCTATGGTGAGATCCAGAGAGCTGCTTCAGGGAAGATTATGGAACAGGTCATCTTGAGCGCTGTCACCAGCCATGTAATGAGCAGCCAGGGGATCAGGCCTAGTCAGCATGGGTTTATGAAAGGCAAGTCCTGCCTGACGAACCTGATCTCCTTCTATGATAAGATGACCCGATTGTTGGATGGGGGGAAGACAGTGGATATAATATTTCTGGATCTTAGCAAAGCATTTGACACTGTCCCCCACCACATTCTGGTGGAAAAACTGGCTGCTCATGGCCTGGACGAACGTACGATCTGCTGGATCCAGCATTGGCTGGAAGGACGATCCCAAAGGGTGGTGCTCAATGGAGTTAAATCCAGCTGGCGGCCGGTCACAAGTGGTGTTCCTCAGGGCTCAGTACTGGGGCCTTTCCTTTTTAATATTTTCATCAATGATATAGATAAGGACATAGAAAACACTATTAGTAAGTT
>VZTM01038090.1:254048-265165 GCA_013400555.1 Jacana jacana
GGAAAACAAGGCTTATGAGGATCGATTGAGGGAGTTGGGGTTGTTTAGTCTGAGGAAGAGGAGGCTGAGGGGAGACCTCATCACTCTCTACAACTGCTTGAAAGGGCATTGGAGAGATATTGGTGTTGGTCTCTTCTCACGGGCAATGAGCGACAGAACAAGAGGGAATGGCTGCAAGTTGCAGCAGGGTAGGGTTAGGCTAGACATTAGGAAAAAAATTTTCACGGAGAGAGTGGTCAGTCAGTGGAATCAGCTGCCCAGGGAGGTGGTGGAGTCACCCTCCCTGACTGTGTTTAAGAGCAGATTAGATGTGGTGTTGAGGGATCTAGTGTAGAGGAGAACTTGTAGAGTAGGGCTGATGGTTGGACTTGATGATCCCAGGGGTCTCTTCCAACCTAAATGATTCTATGATTCTATTCTATGATTCAAAGCAATGCCTGCTTTCTCCCTCTGAACCCGCCTCCTTTCTATAGTGCAATTAGGCAACATCCTAATTGGTTATCAAGACAGCACTTTTTAGATTTTGCATATTTATGTATTTATCATCTTTTATGGCAGGGAAATCCCAAAGACACTTTTTCACTGCATCCCATTTCTGCTGGGAAACTATCTAGCACGGGCCAGTTTTGGTCATTCTCCGAGGAGGTTCTCTTCTATTGCACAGAAGATTGGGATTGCCACCTACATCTTCCCTACAAGTAGCCAGCCTGGAGGAATGGAAGATGTCTGCCCTTGTTCTAATGTTACTTCCATCTGTGAATATCTAAAGATTCAGATCCTTGATTCTTTTGTCTTCTCTTGAGAGACAGTGATAAAATGCATTCATTACCCCTACTTCAGTGGATGGAAAATGAGGGGAAAGTGGTTGTTTATTAGATGTTGAGAAATACCAAACCCTTTTAACTTGTACTCTAAAAAAAGGGAAAAAGGTAAAAAGGTAATTTTCCAGGAAGCTCCTGTCACTATTTGAAAAGAGAGAGTAAAAAAGACTGCTTTTATTATCTGCTTTATTTATGGTTGCTTCATAACGACACAGACAAGTACATTAGTTGCTCAGTCACTTCCCTGCTGCTGCCTCTGTAAAGACAAAGGAGAAATCAAACGTATGCCTGTTTGCCCAAAGCTGAACTCAACAGTCAAACCAACAGTAGTTTTTATGTGTCTAACTCAGGGGGGGGGAAAAAAGAGGTGTAGTGCAGAGAGGTGATGGAGATTTACACAACTCTAGGCCTTAGGGCAGCAAGGATTAAGGAGAGAGGCCAAGTAAGAAGGGAAAAGGGAAAGCAAGAAGTGAGTTTTACAGGATTTCTTATCTTTTTCTGGGCTATTGTTCATTTGGAAACTTGTCAAATAGGAACATCTTCCAGAGAGAAAGGGATCTGTAGCACTGTCACCCACAGAAAGGAGATGATAAAGCATTAGCCACATCGCCTGTGCCTTATTTTGGGCTTCAATTCTCAAGAGCCAGGTAGATTGAGAAGTAGCATAGTTGCAGAAGAGCTGTTCCCAAAGGTGGCTGACATTTTCATTTCTCAGCAGAGGATCAAGGCCAGCCAAGTAACAGACACAAGGGAGGGAAGGGGGGAAGAGGGCGTTGGATTTGGGTCTAAAGCACTGCAGTGGGCTTGCTTCAGAAGACTTCAGCATTAGATTAAGAGGCCAGTTGCCACACTGGAACAAATGCAGATGAAAAATGGCAGCCCTTCCTACAGGGAATTGCTGTGGGGCCAGAAAACTTGGAAAGATTTTGGGAGTCTGAGGAAGCTGGTTTGGTTTCAAAAATGAAGTACTGATGTTCTGGTATCTGCTCCAATTGAAACTAGCATTTTGCTTCAATGTGAGCAAACCCTGAAGGACAAAACCCAAAAGGGAACCTCAGCTGATTCTCTATCACAGTCCTCCTTCAGTACCCTCTATGGGGTTTTTTTATACTTAAAAGCAAACAAACCCAACTTAGATGTCACACACTGTATAGCAGGTACCAGGAGAGCCTCCTCAGCTGACACTGCAGAGGTGTTTGTCCAGCCAAGAGCGGAACACTGCATGGCAAGAGCAAAGGATGGGGGCAGGAAGGCAGGAGTGTGGAAGGGAAAGGTAATATTCCTTCCTGAACGCCTTGAGACGTCTGAGCCACAGCATTTGGCATGGAGACTACATCTCCAAGCACTGCACTTAAATAAATCCAGAGGGATTTTTTTTTTGGTGTTTGATATAGATTTTTTGGATCACTCTGTACACACTCTACGATACAGCACAAAGCTTTCTTGCTACCAGGCACAGGCAGTTCTTAATTAAGTGGCTTAACTCTGTAGTTATTTATACTGCACACAATGATCTCTGGATCCAGTTCTGTATCACTGGGGTACTGTTGACTTCCAATAGCAAGTACTTGAAAAGATTGGAGATCTTCTATACACAGCTGTTTAAGGTGAACAAGCAATACATCCCATGAACATTACAACAGCCAAGAGAAGTGATGTGGCTATTAAAATCTGGTTCTAATCATTCAGAATGGGCTCGGGGCTACCCCAAATACCCTACTATAAGGCAGAGTGTTAATACCCTATTAACTCATCAAGCAGTAAGAAAAGCTGGGTGCTAGAGCTATGAATGGAGTCGGGAACAAAGCAATGTGTGTGGGGAAAGGAAGGACAGGAGCACCAGGACCTCTGACATCGGGGCAGGATCCTGCCCAGAAGGCAAGAACTAAGGCATGTGTTACCACCTCCTTGCTTTCTCCCCCATTAGCAATTTTCACAATCATCTTCCAGTAAAGAACTTGTAGCTGTCCTCAGGACACAACACAGGTTTGCATAGCAGGTATCATATGCTGAGAGAGGAGCTCAACAGGTTGCTGCTGTGCAGGTCACCTGGTTAACGTGTCTCTTCCCACCACAATCTGCTTGACACTTATTTACTCGAGCACAGCAAGAGCCAAGCTGTTTGTTCCTTTGCTTACTCTCCATCTGGCCTGACGCAGCTTCAGACGAAGTTTGGGGGAAAAATAAGAGGAAAAAGAAATAGAGAGAAACATCCTCTAGCAGCGTGTGGGAAGGCATAGGGTATGGTGATCTTCCTTCAACAGGAGGACACAGGAGAAGCTGGAGGAGAGGGAAAAGAATAGCATAGAGGTGCCTATTTGTCATGGGGTCTCCTCACAGAGCAAAAAAAAAACCCCACCCTCTAATGTGTTTATTAGATGGATAGCTCTGGGTATTGATTCTTCAGTGCAGTTAGCCAGGAAGGTTAAGGGGCTTGGGGATGACTCCAGGATAAACCTAATGCATTGTATTATTCACAACATAGCTGTCCTGACCCTTCCCCAAGAAACAGCAGCTCTGCTGACTCAGGCAGAGCTGGAACACTCAAGAGCAGGTTATTATTTGTACCCTCCAGGACAAAGATGGGGCCTTCACGTCTGTCTGTGTTCACACAGAGTCTGGGGCACAGCTAAGAACCGGAGAGGAATCCAACTCTGGGTACCAGACTCTCTAAGGAAAACCAGGAGTCGACAATTTCTGCTTCTTATTTTGTCCTGGATAAGATCCCTTTCTCTGTTTTGGCTTTGTATTTTTCTCACATTGCTCTCTCTCATTACGGTGCCCGAGTGCAGTGCCTGGCAGAGCAGCATCCTGACCTCTGGCAAGGACTGCCAGCGCTGCTGGAATACAAATGCACAGAAACTGTGGCAGGGCCACGGTCTCCCCATCCACAATGTGATGACTGCTGCAGCAGAAGCTTTTTCACAGAGATGATGCATTGAAAATAGGTTGCACAGGGATGGGGGAAGGAGGCAATATTACCTTCCAGGTGTTATATAATTTCTCTGGTTTGTGACAATTGTCTATTGTGACATTCAATATCTGAGACCAAAGAATCACAGAAAAGCAAGGTTGGAAAGGACCTACAAGATCATCTGGTCCAACCATCCTGTCTCCAATCCTACCCACTGAGCTACTACATCATGTCTCGTAGCACCTCGTCCAAACACTTCTTGAACAGCACAGTGACTCCACCACCTCCCTGGACAGGCCATTACAGTGCCTGACCACTCTTGGGTAGAAACAGCATTTCCTGACATCTCATCTAAATCTCCCCTGGCACAATTTGTGGCCATTCCCTCAAATCCTACCTCAAATAGCCACCATAGTGGCTCTTTGAGATGAAAGAACATACAGCAACCCAGCTAGGAAACTATGTCTGTTCAGGGAAGAGCTGCAAACAGGAGTGAGGTAACAAGGCAGCAGCCCTTCTGAGAAGTGTCTAGAAGCTTCTACTGATGTAAAAGCATTTCTGTGCTAGGAACTGTACAGAATCACAGAATCTCAGGGATTGGAATGGACCTTGAAAGCTCCTCCAGTCCAATCCCCCTGCCGGAGCAGGAACACCCAGAGCAGGTCACACAGGAACGCCTCCAGGCGGGTTTGGAATCTCTCCAGAGAAGGAGACTCCACAACCTCCCTGGGCAGCCCCTGCCAGGGTTCCCTCACCCTCACCCTGAAGAAGTTTTTCCTCATATTGAAGTGGAACCTCCCCTGTTCCAGCCTGCACCCATTGCCCCTTGTCCTGTAGTTGGACGCCACTGAGAAGAGCCTGGCTAGTACATATCACTAGAGAGAAACTGCCCCCCATAGGTGGGCCCTGCTGCCTAAAGGTAGGAAGAGACAAGGACAGAGTAAGCAAAAGGACTTATTTTAGGAAAAAGAGTTTAAGAGCAATGAAGCATCATTTCCTGCCTTAAACACAGCCCAGCATCCCATAGCCACGCTTGCCAACACCCGACAGCAAGCTACATGGATGCACAAGCTTCACACCACCCAGCATCAGATTCTCTGCCACGTGTCCACCACGGGTCGGGTCTGCCCTGAGGTGTCCTGCCAGGTGGTAACCCTGCCAAGACACCCACCACAAATCCTCTCAGAGGCTCAGTCAGAGCTCCTGGCCGAGCAACGCTCTCCAGGTGCACAACCAACAGTGGCACCAAAGTACATGGTAACTCCCCATCCCACAGCTCTCCCTCTGCTGCATGCCATCCTGCCCCTCATCTGACAGAGCATGTGGACAAGTCCAGGGCAGGGAGAAGAAAGGCCAGCCACCAAGCATGTTGCTTTGGCTCAGAAAAGCTCTCATAAAGGGTTTAGGGGGAAAAGAAAAAAAGGGGAGGAAAAAAATGCCCTGCAAAGCACTGCGGTCCCATCTATCTCTGACAGGAGCAGGTACACTGGGCACTAAGGAGTTTGCTGTTAGGGGTGTTTTTCCTCTACTGATTGATAGCATTTCCAGGGTGTTATTAACTGCGCTGGACTTTAACACTTTGGGGTGATCTATAGAGCAGTAGCAGCTTTAAAGTATTTGGCACTCCAGCCATGGATTATAGAAAAGAGTGAAAATTGAAGCAGTTCCTCAGAGCATCACCATCTGTCAAGGTGTGTGTGTGTGCACGCACACAGAGGGGGTTGTGAGCATGGGCATGTAATACAAGGGAGCAGCCGAGGAAGGGCAGCTGGCTGGTGCAATGCATCACTTCTCTTCAAAAATGAAGACACTTCAATTTGTTTCCAGAAACCCCAGCTGCTCACAGGAGTGAGAAATTGGGTGACCACGCTCAGAAAACCAAAAGAGGGAAGAGAGGCAGGTGATGGAAGGACCAGACATTTTCAGAATAGAAATGTCAAAGGAGGAGCCCCCTCAGGACACACTGTGTTGGAAGCCAAGGGCAGATAAGGAGCTTGGTTTGAAGGCAGGCAATCCCCATGTCCCACAGCATAGCAAAGCCACATTGCATATGGCTAATCCTCTCTTTTTTTGGATTGTGGATTCAAGTGGAGCTTGAACCATCTTACCCAGCGTTTCTAAAGGCAGGAGAGGCTCAGAGTGGCTTTCACTCCCAGTTTCTAAGCATTTCATGTTCAGTGAGCTGATATGTGGACAGTGTGACTGCTGGCTGAAGAAGACACCTGCAGAGTGAGGTTGAAAACATGTCCTAAGTGGCACATGAATTGCCACTTAGCCCTGTTCTGAAAACATAGTTGTGTCCTGTGATTACAACACTAATTTTGAAGATTAATTCACCTTATTTTCAGTAGTTCTTACTCCTGGATTGTGATCTGCAATATGGTCTCATTTTCCAGACTTGTCTTTTTTCTGCACCCTAAATCTACTGTGGCATAAAGGAACAGAGATTCAGCCCCACACCTAACTGGGTACTGGTACTGCTTGACTAGTTGCAAAGAGCTGGATCCATACACACCATCGGATTCCCTCCTAGGGGAAACAATTCTACTGTCTGATTCGTTTCAGTCAACCTCAAACTGGCTTCCATAATATTTGTCAAATATGCACCCGCTGAGAAACCCTGCCTTGTTCCAGTTTCAGGGGCCTAATCAAATCATGGCATGAATTGGAAAAAGGCATTCTTCTAGCAAGGCTGAACTAACCACCTCAGCCCATTTACTCACTGAGAACTGACGACCCTGAGGGAGAAGATGCCGCACATCCCATCAATCCCAAGCTTTTTCCTGAGAAAGCAGCTCTTGTTTTTTGTTCTATGACTGCATTCACGGATCAGAAGTCACACAAAAATCCTCTGCCTCATCCACCTCTCCAAAGGAGCCAAAGCTAGAAGGAATCCCAAGCGTGGGCTCAGTTGTTAGAGGAGACACGGGCAAGCGATGAAGTGACACAATGGGAGCCCAAAGTTGTGTTATGAAAGGCGACAGCTCTTGCTGTTGGACAGCATTTGAAAATGTGAGTAATCATCAAGGTGTCATTTGTATTCTCTCTCTATCAAAACTGGAAAAGCAATGGACAGCAAAACATGGGCTTCTGCAGGGGAAATGCGCAGAGGTGCTGAAGAACCCACAGCACTGGCTGTTAGGCATCCAAAGCATTCCCCAGCTGTCAAGAGAAATTTAACTGTTTATGGCCTCCTGTTCCTATGAGCCATTAAAAAACAAACAAACAACAGCTGCTTCCTTCTCCTTCTCAGTGTCTAACAGGGCTGGGTTTGTTCATTATTAATTCTGTTTGGCATTTATATCACAGGGGTACAAAATCCTGATCCCAGACCTTGTGTTAGATGCTTAACGCTCCCATAAGGAACATGTGCTTGCTAACCCAGTGCATTTACAGCCTCGTGGTGGCTAACTATGGCAAGATGCAATTCATCTAGAAATCTTCAAACATCCAAAAGGAATCGATGCAGAAAGAAATTCATCATCCCTGTCCAGGTGGGGGAAGTGAGACACAGCAAAACCAGGCAAGGTTCCCACTCATCATCTGCCCAGATTCCCTGGGACCTGCTGTCCCCATGAGACCACGGGCAGCTCAATGACATCCTGGGGGGTATTAGAAGGGGGGTGGTTAGTAGGTGGAGAAAGGTTCTCCTCCCCCTCTCCTCTGCCCTGGGGAGACCCCATCTGGAATATGGTGTCCAGTTCTGGACCCCTCAGTTCCAGAAGGACAGGGAACTACTGGAGAGAGACCAGGGCAGGGCTACCAAGATGTTGAAGGGAGTGGAGCATCTCCCAGAGGAGGAAAGGCTGAGGGAGCTGGGTATTTTAAGCTTGGAGAAGAAGAGACTGAGGGGTGACCTTATGAATGTTGATAAATATGGAAAGGGTGGGTGTCAGGAGGATGGAGCCAGGCTCTTCTCAGTGACATCCAATGATAGGACAAGGGGCAATGGGTGCAAGCTGGAACAGAGGAGGTTCCACTTCAATGAGGAAAAACTTCTTTAATAGGGTAAGGGAACACTGGCAGGGGCTGCCCAGGGAGGTGGTGGAGTCTCCTTCTCTGGAGAGGTCCCAAACCCGCCTGGAGGCGTTCCTGTGTGACCTGCTCTAGGTGTTCTGGCATGGGGATTGGACTGGAGGAGCTTTCAAGGTCCCTTCCAATCCCTGAGATTCTGTGATTCTCTAATTGCACAGTGCTGCCTTTCCACACTGGTGTCAGCACTCAAGAGGCATGCATTCTGGTGGCATAGGACAACAGACCCCCAAAGCCCCTGTGATGGTGGTTGAGTGTGTAAGGATGAGGTAAGAAGAACACTAAGGAGATCAGGCCAGATTGTTGACAGTGGCAGTAATACACAGAGAGAGGCACCAAAAGGCAGTAGCTCATTAAAGTGTTATCTCTGAGCCGAGGTCCACCTCCCAACGCCATGTGGCCACCTGATTTCCAGAGGCTGCTTCAGAAATGTCATCCTCAGCCACTGTGAAATGAAAAGGCCAAAGGAGAATTTCAGAAGCCCGGGGCTCAACACGAGTGTCGGGAGTTGTTGCCTGTGCTTGCAGAGGATTTAGCCCTAAGAGGAGTAGTATAATCACAGGAGCAATGAGTCTCTTACAGGGTTCTCCTGCCTGCTCACCCATTCATTCCTCCTCCTTCAGAGGAAAAGAACAGGATTTCTGTTCTGTCCAAAGGCACATATGCCCCGTTCCCCTCTGCTCTGCTCAGTTGGAAGCATGAAATATTTAATCAGGGGATTAGCTGAGGCTGCTACATCCCCCCATCCCTAGGAAAGGGAGCACTTGCCACACGAGAGTGACAAAGAAATTGGACAAATTGAAAGAATAAGGCTGCACAAGAGCTCATTAGTCTCGTCTGTGCCTGACTGGGATGCTTTCCTGAAGTCACATTCGGGATGCTCACGAAGTTGAGGATCCAGAATAAAGCTGGCATTCACACAACAAGCTGAAAAATAAGCTGAACTGCCAGCTATCACCTTTTTACCCCAGTCAGCTGAAAGGTTTTAGATCTCGCTTTTCCCAGTGAATTCCACTTATCCCACTTATGTGGGGTGGGGAAGGAAGATTCTGTTACTGGATGGCTAAAATCATGGCCAAGGGTGGGTCAGCAACACACCTTCCTTCTTTAAAAGCAGACCATTGCCTGATGCACAGGCATCCCTGCAAGGTAACAAATGTCCCCTTGGAAGGAAGACACATATTAAAGATAAAAAATAGTTCTTTAGTGAAACTCCCTCTCTTGGGTTCCCTCCCTCCTCACAGCACAGTGTTCCTGCATTATCTTCTCCTCTCCTCGACCCATGGCCATATCCGAGGGAGTTTCTTCACCATTTTCTTCCAAGTCTTGGGAATATTCATCATTCTGACATACCCCTTAGCTAGAGCCTCTGTATAAAGTCACCATCCATCTTCCTCGCTCTGAGCTGCCCTCTTCTGCAGACTGGAGGGGGTCTGGACCACTTTAAGGGAAAAAGTGGGCCCCCTCTCCTCAGTTTATTACTGAGAGAGAGGGGAAACAGCTCCCTCCATCGCCTTGGGATGGGGACATAGAGGGCTCCAAGGACTAGACAAGAGGATGGCTCTGCTTTCAACTGCTCAGTTTGTTCAGGTCTCTCAGCCCAGATGGAAGCAGATTAATGTCTCCTTTTCTTCCTCCCGTCTTTTCAAGTGCACTCTATTACCTGTCCGGCTACACTGCCATATTTATCATCTCTCCTCTGCTCTACCTAATCCTTTGTCACCTGTGCTCTCTAACCTCTTTGGAGATAAGAAGCTGTAAAAATGGCTTTTTTTTTAACCAAGCAGGAGGCTATTAGGGGATTAAACACAGCAGATGCTAGAGGCCTTCACACCGCTCAGCAGATTTACCTGCAAAAGCAAAAACATTTAGAAACATATGGATGTCAAAAAACCCTCAACACCTCAGGTAAAGCATTTTCCTTACATTGGGAGAAGTATCTTCTATGTGCCGTTTTGGCATATGTTGCCCTTTCCTGAACTAGGTGTGAAACTCAGAGTAAATGACAAAAAAAACCCTCCTGCTCAGCAAAGACCAGACTCCTCGCTTCTCGGTGACACAAGTGCCACCAACTGAGCAGAGCAATCTCTTACCTCCTGACCAGGGACTGAGGCACGAGGCAGAGAGATGAGCTTTCTAAAACAGCATCAAGGTTTTTGTAGTCTTTACCTGTGATATCCAGTGCCCCAGTGAAACCAGCTCCACCCTCAGGAGTCCCCTTGGGCCAAGGAAACCACATACCCATCATCTCAGTGCCACAGGATGCCCGACTGTAGACACAAATTCACACTCCCAGCCCAAGGCAGCCAACATCATGACACTCCCATGCAGCCAAATCAAGGCAAGATGCACATGGACTAGACATCAACCCAGTTTTCAACCAGAACACATACGCTGCAGCACAAAGACTGAATTACTTTCGTTCAACTGTCAGCTTTTATCTAAACCACGGAATGTTTTCTGCACGTAACCCAACCTTGGGGTGTAGCCAGAGAGGGCAGCTCATTAGGATTCGCAGCAAAGCCCTCTGACAACCCTACTATTAATAAAAAACAATAATAAAAAGTCTTCTCTACTGCATGTAGCAATCAAGAGCAGGAGCAGATGGGTCCCCGCAGCGCCTGCCTACTCTGCTCACCACTCCTGACTTCGTTCATTTCCATCCTCCCTGCCTTATCTCTCCCTCCCTCCCCTGCTCTCACCCTGCCATCAGCATGAGCTGTTCTACAGCACCCAGATTCCAGGGGCCAGCCCTAACCCCTGCTAAATTTGGTGGGTGTAGAAAAGATCCACTGTTAGAGCATTTGCATGAGATGTACGAACTGACACTGTGGACGAAGTGTCCCAAGAGGCACGCTGCACTTTTGCTCCCAAAGCGGGGGGCAGTCCCATTCAGCAGTTCCTGAAACTGAAGCCATTAAAAACTTTCTAGAATTTGCTGAGCTTCAACACTCCTAGATTTCACAGAGAATCTCAGGGATTGGAAGGGACCTTGAAAGCTCCTCCAGTCCAATCCCCCTGCTGGAGCAGGAACACCCAGAGCAGGTCTGCATCTGGAACGCCTCCAGGCGGGTTGGAAATCTCTCCAGAGAAGGAGACTCCACCACCTCCCTGGGCAGCCCCTGCCAGGGTTCCCTCACCCTGAAGAAGTTGGCCCTCATGTTTAAGTGGAACCTCCTCTGTTCCAGCTTGCACCCATTGACCCTTGTTCTATCATTGGATGTCACTGAGAAGAGCCTGGCTCCATCCTCCTGACACTCACCCTTTACATATTTATCAACATGAATGAGGTCACCCCTCAGTCTCCTCTTCTCCAAGCTCAAGAGACCCAGCTCCCTCAGCCTTTCCTC
>VZTM01038090.1:265175-293131 GCA_013400555.1 Jacana jacana
CCAACTCTCCAGCCTGTCCAGGTCTCACTGGATGGCAGCACAGCCTTCCGGTGTGTCAGCCACTCCTCCCAGTTTGGTGTCATCAGCAACATCAGCTGACAGTGCGCTCTACTCCCTCATCCAAGTCGTTTATGAAGATATTGAATAGTACTGGTCCCAGTACTGATCCCTGAAGGACTCCGCTAGATACAGCATCCAAGTAGACTCGGTCCCATTGACCACAATTCTCTGGCTTCTCCTGAGGAACCTATTCCATACTTTACATGATTCCAAGAGTTTAAAGCTGATATCAGGGTCAATGAGACAGGTGAAACAAAGCCTATCACAAGTCATTCCTCTGTTCTAGAGCACATAAAGCTGAGCAGATGAGGCAACCCAGGGACAGAAGGGGAAGGAATGGTGAAGAAAGTTACTCCTCTGATGAGCAGAACTCTGTCTGATGGAGGATTACCTGCTAGGGTTACACTCTTCAGCTAAACTGCTTCAACACTGAGCACCACGGCTCCTGACATTACAGAGGAAGGAAAAGAAATTGTGGAGAAAGCTGCCCAGTGAAAGAAGAAACTTTTTTCTCCCCCTTTCTTTAAGCCTTTATGGAGTTATGCAAGCTGACTTTATCTATTACAAATCCTCCTTTCTGTTGTCCCACTGGAGAAAGTTAAAGTCCTTAATTCTCCTACATACACCATAGGCTAGGTTGGGTAATATCTGTTTTATCCTTCTTATAATGAATCTCATCTCCTCCTCCCTGGACTGCCATGGCTATTGATTCCAGCCTAACACCCTGCCTTGTTCTCTGTCAGCTCAGACATTCGCCCTGCATCTGGCCAGGCAGGGTTTTTTTCTAATCTGTGATTTTCTTTCTTGTTCATTCTGTGTTCATTTAGTTTTGCCACATACTGAAATGACATCAGGGGTTTGTATCAACCCAGAGGTGCTCCTTCACCAGCCTCCTCCCTGACAGGATTCCTTAGCAGAAATCCACTGTGGCATGCCAGAATAGGTCACTGGCAGCAGCCAGCAACGGCATGATGCTGGGGAGGAGAGCAGAGGACATTCAATTGTTCACCTCTTAATGTTCTTAGGCTCTTTGCTCTATAGAGCCCAGTGGGTGTCTTTGCTCTGCAGACCCACCATAGTTGCAAATTCCCTCGGGCATCGTGCCTTGCCTGCAGTTTTTAGCTGGTATCATGCCAAGGTTCAGCTATGCTGTGCAGCTCAGCCTCACTGTTAAGTGGTACAAGGGCATATTTGGGCAGAACTGAGCTGTAGGTGTCCAGCTCACAACAGGAGAGTGCCTGCAGGGTTGAGGTGTTTCAGGAGCAGAGTTGAAGAGCACTGGCACCACAAGGGTTGTGTCTGTGTGTGTGCAGTGCTGACTGGGAAGGGCTAATGCTCCAGCATGGTAAGAGCTCAACTTTCCCACTGCTGCTAGCTGTACCTTGCAGGGTGACGCACTGCAAGCCACCAGCTCCTGGGGGGAGCCAGCAGAACACAGCAAGTCACAGGCTGACGAGGCAGCATCCTCTCTTTGAAGGAGCAGTACTTCCCCCAGGTAGAGTTTAACTTTGCTGGGCTGCCCCAAAGCTCACAAACTCCTCATTTCATTAGCAAACCAACACCTCAAAGGCAAGGGCACCCCAAGCTTCCAAAACGCTGAGGGTCCTGAACGACAAAGTGATGCTGCAGGCCATCAGCAGCTCTGCAGGTACTTGGGGACACCTTGACATGGCTCCTGCCTGTGGCATCTATGTTAGTGACAGGGCACTGATGGAAGAGAGCTGCACACTACAGCTCCCAGGCTCCTTCAAGCGTGAGGTGGAGGTGCTATAAGAGATAGAGAGGGGTCAAACATAGGAAGAAGGAGCAGTGGGGGGAAAGTACCAAAAAGAAAGGCTTTTTGTAGCTGTGTAATAGCCTGAGCACATCTTAGAAGTTCTCTGGCTATGCCTGACCAGAGGACAAGTTGTTGTGTTACCATCTGCAGGGCCTGCCTCTAACTCACACCACAAGAGCTTTTAGCTCTCTGGAGGTCACAGCTCCTCTTTCAGCAACTGAGTTGGAAGTTTAGGTGAAGTTAGCTTGAGGAAAAAGGGTAGAAACAACAAGCCCTACCATTAAACTCAGCACGGTGCTGAGCACGACAGGGAAACCAGACTGCCGACTGCCCTGATTACCTCATACACCTGTGCAGGATTTCAGTGGGAAAATAACAGCCATTGAAAGAAATGCAAGGTCAGTGATTATCATTAAACCCAGGCCCTGGAGCTTGTACAGACACACACTCACTCTGAGCTCTCTGCATTGTCCCATCCCCTTTCTCTGCATGGTTCTTTTGTGAACTCACTATCTTACCCACGACAGATCACAGTTTTGGAGAAAAAAACCTCTCTTCAGCAGTCCTAGACTAAATCATAGAACCTATTGGAACTTCTGGATTCTGAAAATCTCCTCCAATGAACTTTCATCTCAATCTCTTCTGCACCTCTGCAGATGCAGATCCGAATCTCTGCAGCATCTCAAACTGCAGCCTTCTTTCCCTTGCTTCTTTTGTCTGTTTGCCTTTCAAAGGTTCAGCTGCAGAAGAGCTGAGCCCAGTTCTGGTCTCAGTCACATGGGGATGACGTGGTGGCCTGATGCCTCTGCTCAGATGCAGAACTGAAGCTAGCAATAAATTTCAGACACTGCCCTTGGGATCAGAGTCTACAGCGGAAGGAGGGAACAAGCAGCAGCCATAAACATCACCCTAATGGCTAAGAGAAACAGCAAGATGGGAGCAATTCTTCACAGGTGGTAAAGCCTCTCAGCAGAGATCCCACCAGAAGCTGGCATTCACTCCAGGCTTTTTTTCCCACTGGCAGCTCCGGGCCCCAGTGCCTATCTCCCATAGACTGAGCTCTGAGTGGCATCAAGTCACCAGAGGTGGGACTGGTGCTCTTACAATCCTCTTTTACATGAGCTGCTACTTCATCACCCAGCCAGGTATTTAAGTGGTTCATGCTCCCTCCAGTGCCAAGGAGCTCCTTCCTGATCTTCCCCCTCCTGATTCAGAGCACATTCCCCTGCACATAACAAGGAGGGCAAGTCTCATGGTGAAAGCACAGAGCCTAGAGAGCTTATTCCCTTCCCCACTGTACACTGCCAATGATCTCCAGCGCAATCACCTCCATCTCCTTCAGCTGCATGTTTTACACACTATCTGCCTGCAGTCACACAGCAGAGAGCCCCCTCACTGGTTCTCAGGAGACAGCCCTCACCCTCAGAGACCTTGAGAGTTGGCTGAGGACAGGACGCAGCTGGTGGAACTGGCCAACTCCCTCACTCTGCCTTGCCACCAGCTCACCTTGCAGCTTTTTATAGACTTGGTATTTAAAGTTTTAAGACTCTAATAATACATTGCTTATTTCTGCATAGCAGGTGGATACACACTTAATGTCACCTTCTACCTTGGTTCTTCAAAAGGCAGGGTGGGGAACACGGCCAGGTTAGGACGCAGAGGGAGATGCTGCTCTGACTCACTGTGGAGCTGGTGGTGCAGGGAGACACTTTGCTCCCGCTTCAGAGGGACCAGCATGTTGCACCTTTATCAGTCAATTTGCACAAAGAGCTGGGAATGGATGAGGGAGATGAGTGTCTCATGGTTCAGTTCCTACAGCCACTTCTGGAATCATTTCACAGCATCTCCCTCTCCATTTCTTGTTGGTTTTTCTTCTTGTTTTGATTTCTTTTTTTAAATTGTAATAGAAGACTTGGAAGGTCAGCTCTTTTTTGCAAGAATAAATTAGACTCATTATCTGTTACAATGTTTCACTTGAAGAGAAAATGTGAATTTGTTGCAAAAAAAAATAATAAAAAGCATTAATAAGATCCAAGAAATATTAACGAGTCTGGAAACTAGAGAAAGACAATGTAGGAGTGTTAATTAAAGATGATGTGCTCCAACACAGGCAGTGGGGGCATTCCAGGACTACTCAAAGGGAAATAATGCTTAGGGGTTGGATTTTCCTGAGGCTGTAAAATTGGGGGAGGATTTGCCCACTTCCTCACCTACACTTGAGAGATGTGTTGCTGCTGCTGATTTGCCAAAGTTACTGAACCAGGGAACCACCCCCCAGTTCATGCACTAGGGCACAAGAGAGGACTTCCAAGGGAGACATGCTAATATTCGGGCTTTAAAAGGAAGGACAGAATGCACAATTATGTCATATTATTCTGGAGTGACCTATACCAGGCTTGCTTTTCTTCCTTGTGCTTTTCACATGCCTAGAGCAGCAGACTGGCCTCTCAGCCTCCCCTGACCAGTAAGGAAACAACCAGATCAACTGGAAACAGGTGATGTCTTTCCCGAACCAGGTAAAAATTCCGTGCCCAGGAGGAATAGTCTATGTTCTCCTAGCCCAAATTAAGGCAGACATCCACCAGGATGCTAATGAAACCCTCTGCTGTTGTCAACAGGTGCTGCCTCTAGGAACTTTCTTCCAAGAGCTGCATCAGAGCTGGAGGAGGGCTCTCCCCTACCTGCCTCCCTTGCCCCCTCTCTCCCATCACCAGTAAATCTGAGTGGACCCCAGCATTAAACAAAAAAAAAAGTTACCTTAAAACCTCCTATGATTAAAGGACAGGCAGTGTAATTCCATAGCTGTTTAAAGTGAAATCCATAAAGGTTAAGTTTAACATCAGGGAGATGAGATTTCACCTCTCCGGAGCTGTCAGTCAAACCTGGGCCAGGGAAGCTTTAACAAGAAACCTTCCATGGCCTTTCCCTTGCCAGGACGCAGGGCACGCTCCGTAGCCCTGCTTATACCAACACAAAGGCTGGCAGCTGAAGGACAACTGCTGGCAGAGGAGCCCAGTAAGCGGGCACAGAGAATGCTTTTCACTCGGGGATAGAAGACAGGCGCATCCGACCATCTCAGGCTATCAGATTGCACTGCCTTTGGCTGCTGCACTTCACAACTACTTCATGTTTTATAATATAGTAGCTCTCCACTTTCTCATCCACCTCACCATGTGGCTCCCATATCCTCTCCATCCCCAAACACTCCAATATCTCTGTCCATCCCAACCCAGTCCTTCCTAGACCTGGACAGGCTGGAGAGTTGGGTGGGGAGAAATAGAATGAAAGAGAACAAGGGCAAGTGTAGAGTCTGGCATCTGGGCAAGAATAACCCCAGGTTCCAGTAGAGGTTGGGAAATGACCTGTTGGAGAGCAGCGTAGGGGAAAGGGACCTGGGGATCCTGGTGGGCAGCAGGATGCCCATGAGCCAGCACTGTGCCCTCATGGCCAAGGAGGCCAATGGCCTCCTGGGATGTATTAGAAAGGGGGCGGTTAGTAGGTGGAGAGAGGTTCTCTGCCCCCCCTCTTCTGCCCTGGTAGGACCCCATCTGGAATACTGTGTCCAGTTCTGGGCCCCTCAGTTCCAGAAGGACAGTGAACTGCTGGAGAGAGTCCAGGGCAGGGCTACCAAGATGTTGAAGGGAGTGGAGCATCTCCCAGAGGAGGAAAGGCTGAGGGAGCTGGGTCTCTTGAGCTTGGAGAAGAGGAGACTGAGGGGTGACCTCATTCATGTTGATAAATATGTAAAGGGTGAGTGTCAGGAGGATGGAGCCAGGCTCTTCTCAGTGACATCCAATGATAGAACAAGGGTCAATGGGTGCAAGCTGGAACAGAGGAGGTTCCACTTGAATAGGAGGAAAGACTTCTTCAGGGTGAGGGTGAGGGAACCCTGGAAGGGGCTGCCCAGGGAGGTGGTGGAGTCTCCTTCTCTGGAGAGATTCCAAACCCACCTGGAGGCATTCCTGTGTGACCTGCTCTGGGTGTTCCTGCTCTGGCAAGGGGATTGGACTGGAGGAGCTTTCAAGGTCCCTTCCAACCCCTGATACTCTGTGATTCTGTGATCCCTCTGTTGGAAATGACTCTGCACACAGCTATTCAGGAAGTCTGAATACACTTGCCTTTGAATTCTGAACCGCTGCAGCTTCGCTACTGCTGCATCGCTAACGCACTGTGAATCTGTCCAAGTCAATAAAAAACATCCCACCAGGAGACACTGCTGTATCTGAAACTGTGTGCCAATGAGAAAGAGAGAGCAAGAAGTAAAAGCAACACTTGCCCCCTCCAAAGACAACAGGAGTAGCAGGATCAGCTGGCTGAAGCTGTCGTTGCTGGCTCTGGCTGGTAGAATCCATAGGGGAGAGAGAAAGGTCCGTTGAATGCAATGGAGGCCAACTTTGTGCTGGAATCCTAAAATGATCTGACACTTCACTAAAGCAAAAACTCTGGGCAGTTGCTGTTTGAGGAGAAACCATCAGCTTCCATTAAAATTCCTTTTCAAGCTTCTGCCAGCCTCTAATTGCAAACAAGCTGCTTCTTGGTGCAGTCTTTGAAGGGTAAGTTTGTCTTGGAATTATTTCCAGATAGCTGAAGGAGCCCTTGAAACACCTTGTTCACAGCACTGTGGAGGTGTAGGACACAGAATCATAGAATATTTTGGGTTGAAAGGGACTTTTAAAGATGCTGTAAGTTCAACCCCTTGCCATGAGCAGGGGCATCTTCAACTAGATCAGGTTGTCAGAGCTCCATCCAGCCTCACCCAGAAAGTTTCCCAGGATGGGGCATCCTCTGCCTTCCTGGGCAACCTGGGCCAGTGTTTTACCACCCTCAGAGTGAAATGTATCTAGCCTACATCTACCCTCTTTTAGTTTAAAACCACTACCCCTTGTCCCATCACAACAAGCCCCACTAAGAAGTTTGTCCCCATCTTCTAAGCCCCCTGTAAGTACTGAAAGGCCACTGCAGGGTCTTGACAGAGCCTTCTCCTCTCTGGGCTGACCAACCCTGGCTCTCTCAGCCTGTCCTCGTGGCAGAGGGGCTCCAAGCCCTCTGATCCATAGGGTAAAGCATTCAAGCACTGACATTTTGAGGCTGGTTTAGACACAAGCCCTTTCTACTCTCCCTGCCCAAAGGTAGCACCGGCAGCTTGGCCAGGAGGCTGGGAAAGCCTTGCAGCAGGTGGAGACAAAATAGCCTTTCCCCAAGGAAATTTTCTTCCTGACCTGCATTAATTGGATGCTGCCTGATGCCCTGAAGCGTGGAGATGAACGCTCCAGGAAGAAACCAAAGGTAGGCAAAAGGTTGCCCAGGGGAAGCAGCAGCTACCTGCCAACTGACAAGCAATGGCTTGAACTGTAAACCAGTCTGCAAGGCAATCTAAAAGACATTTTAAAGAGCATTTTCCTGCCATAAAGCAAGACACTTTCCTCCTCAGGAACCAAAGGGGGGTCTCCTGGGCTTAATTTCATTTCCTCTGTAATGAAAATTAATAGTAAAGACTGAGGCAAGCAGAAGCTATAAGCTTCCTCCCACTCCACAGCGATGTGCCTGCCACTCCACTGCAAGCCTGCTCCGCTCTCAGAAAAAAAACAGGCAGTCACTACATTTTAATTATGTCAGTAATATATTTGCAGCCAATATCCCCCTTGGAGTCAGCACAATAACCATTTAAACACAAGGTCAATTTGCTTGCTGTAACATAGACTGCAATGCTCTAAGATTACTTATTTCCACAACGCGTTCTCTTCCAGAGAGAGAAGTTGTCTCCCCTGTGCCTGCTCCTCTCTCTAATGTTACTCCTCCTCCTCTAACGGGCTTGCAAAGCTTTTCTGGCAAAAGCCAAGACATAACATGCAGCCTTTTCCATAAAGGTAAAAGATACCTCCCCAGGAGAAGCCAGGAAAAAAAAATCCTTGGCTTCAGGCTCAGTTTTATCAGTCCTAGTATTTTTTCTGGATTAGAAAGGAAATGAGGAAGACAAGGGGAATTTACTCTCAAACACATGAGTATCAGATAGAGGAAAGGACCTTTATAACCAACCTGCCAAGGAAAGGCAGCTACAAAGGCTTCTGACACTAAGAAGTCCTTCTGAGAACACTTTTTATTGCACAGGGCCTAAAAACTTATTAACAAGATCATGCAATTCATAGGAGTGATATGAAAAAGCTCAACCAGTGGAGTTAAAACACCATGGAGATAAGGAAAATCCAGTCTTCAAAGAGTGAAATAGGTGAAGACAAATGGTGACTTGGAGAAAGTGGTTCAGATTTTAAATTTTCACCCCAAAAGGCCTGGAGGGACAGGGAACACTGAGTGATCTGCCATCTGAAAGTTTCGTGGAAGAGGCACAAATCATGTCACCCCAAGTCAGGTGCCTGCTTGCATTCAGTACTTCTGGGTCCTGAGGAGTCTTCACAAATGCTAGGATTTCTAGGACATTTTTAGCAGAAGGCAAAGGAATCAAGCCCCAGTTTCTATACATTTAAAGACTGACAGAGTCCCCAGGAGATCAGGGACTTTTCCCTTCTAAGACATGACTTTCCCAGGCTCACAGCACCAGGGGAGTCTCGTCCCTGAGGGATGCTGTCCCAGGGAACCACTGTGCCCCTGGCTGGAGCAGGAGCAGGGAAGGATGCTCTCTGCTCTGTGGCAGGCTGTGCAAGCTTCCAGCTTGTGCTGCCATGTCCTCCTGCCAGGGTGTTTTGGGTAGCGTGAGGTTCTTTGCAGCACGAGACTATGGTTTCTGATAGGCATCCTCCACGGGGTAACAACATCAGAAGCAGGCTCTAATGGCAGAGGAACTCAGGAGACAACTTGAGGGCCAATTCTTACTCAGTCTTTGTTTAATTTAACATTCATGAGCAGTCCCAGCAGAGGAGCTAAAAATCTTCCAAGCTCAAAATAGATGCTTAAAAGCCTATTTTAGTTATTTAGTGGCAATGAAGTGACCTTCAGAACTGCAAGTTTATGTGCCATAGCGTATCCCAGAAACCTCCAGGGAATAACTCCCCTGGACCCAGGAACCTCTTGGCTCTTCCTTGCGCAGCCTGTAGGCAGGAATCACTGCTGGGATGAAGTGTTCAGTACAGCACAGCATCACAGGAATGCTAATCCAAGCCCCAACATTGCTCAAAGAGGATGCTTCATTCAATGCTTTCCTGGATAAGAGGTAGAATCCAGGTGGAACTGTGGCTGCACATCAGTGTTAGTTACAAAAGAAGAAGAGTCCAAATGAAGTAAAGAACTGAACCTCCAGAACCTGAATGAAGGAGCTGTTTTAAAGCCAAAACAAGGCCTGCAATGCACACAAGGATATCGGCTCAGCTGAGAGGACTGCTCTTTCCAGAATTATGCCTGGTCTGATTCATTGTCAAGTATAAACAGTGACATAAAATTTGCAGGTTTCTGAAGCAGTCCTTTGGATTTTCTTGTCAAGGAAGAAAGAGAGCATTTGCTGAAGTGGTCTGATATACACCTGCATGCCTGGCTGGCTCTCCTCAAAGCTTCAGATGCTTTGTGCTGGCTGCAGGAGAGAGGGAATGGTCCTATTCATCTGGAGTGCTGAGTCACAGCCAGCTGCTTCTCATTTCTCCCAATGGGCAAGCTGACCTAACTGCTGGCAACTTCCACCTCCCCAAATAGTCACACCTCAGAGGAAACAACAGCAAGAAGGAAATCTGCAAGTTTACACACTCAGAGCAAATCTTGGGCAAGCAGGGTCTGGATCTGCTCATTCAGCAGTGTAATAACCCACTTCATACATTATTCTAGGCAACAAGATCAATTAAGCACTTGGGAAAAAAAATTCTGCAATACCACTCAAGATTGTACAATCTGTTTTATTGTTTCCAGCCAAAGAACCTCTTCTGCTGAAGCGAGTGTAGTGCTACTGCTGGAGGCTCCCTCCCAACACAGGAAGGAAGGTTGCCACCTCAGTTTGGCCAACAGACATGCCCCTGCTCTTTTAGCAAAGATAATTGCCCACCCCTTCACCAGAGCTGCTCTCTCTGCTGAAATGGGGAGAGTATTGCCCAGCAAGAGTCAGTTCCAGGAGAATCCTGTTGACACCCAGCCTCTGTTGGAGAGACCATGATGAGCCAGGGGGGTTTCAGTCCGGCAAAACACGCCAGCTCTAACTTCACAACAACACATCAAGTGCACTGAACGAATGAATGTCCTGTTTTGAATGACTACAGATCCCACAGAGCTCAGAAATGCCAGCGGAAGGTGGACAGCCGGCACAGGCTGACTCAGAGCGAGCAATCTGTTTCCAATATCCATATCCCCACGATGGTGCATGTGCAGCACGGCCCGTACCACTTCTGTAGTTTGGAACACCTTTAAGCACTATGATGGGAAAAGCAACAGGGCTGAAGCCCAGTCCCCCTTAATTGTTCACCACCACCACTTTCTGTCTTCCTTTGTTAACCCTGCAGTACAGTAATACCTCTTCCAACCTGGCCTGTCTCAAAGGCTTCCAGTAAAAATACCTATTTTCAATTTATCCCTATCTTTCTCCTGCCTATTCTTGCTGCTTGCAGCAATTTCCCCTCCTTCCTTGAGAAAAAAAATTGCTCAATTAAAGTCATTATATCTTCACGCACAGCTTTTTTCCTTATTCCCCAGCTGCTACAGCTCCACTGGTACTGGCTGTGATCCTCTCAGTCCTAGGAGGGGATGCAGGAAGGTCAGTCCAGGTTATAGCAACAATGGGGAAAGAACAGTGCTACCAAGATGAAGAGCCCTCAGCTCTTTGAATCAAGACTGTCCCACGTGGTGGGCTAAACATAGAAGGGCTTGCCTCTGGAAAGATGCTGTTTTTATAGATGGTAAATTAAAACCACAAAAAACTAAAACAGACTCCCTTACAGACTCCAAGATACTTGTGCCTTTCTATTAATTAACGATTCAAAGGTAGTTTGTCAAAAGATTGGCTTTGATGCTAAAAGCCAGCTCCTAGAATGGGTAATTGCTTTCTGTCCCCACTGTTGCACTTCCCTGCTCTGAAGGCTGCCTGCCCCCACTTTCATCATCCACTTGAACAAGTGTATTCTGGATGTCAGGATACATTACCATTCTTTAGCCAACACAAGAGAAATTAAGGCACAATATCAAGTGATACAAGAGCTTCTGAAATCCAAGAGTCAGACCTAGCTCATCCTACATTCCTAAGGCAGCTGTGGCTTTTGGGCAAGAGGCAGCAAAAGACATCAGGCAGAGCCTGCAAAACAATTGTGCTTCTTACTGTTTCTTCCTAGCTCCTAAAGGCCTTTCAAGCTGGGGATACCTTCCCCTGAACCACGGTGTCTTGTGTCTCATCACATCTGCACAGCGCCTTTTTGCTTCATGGGAAAGTGCTCCATGTCCTTCTCACCTTTCACAGAATCTCAGGGATTGGAAGGGACCTTTAAAGATCATCCAGCCCAATCCCCCTGCCAGAACAGGAACACCTAGAGCAGGTCACACAGGAACATGTCCAGGTGAGTTTGGAATGTCTTCAGAGAAGGAGACTTTCTCCACGCTTCAGTCTGCTAATTCCTATCCACAGCCAGTCACTTCTTTCAGTCACACCTCCCCCTGCCCCATGGGACCCACCATCCCTCTGGAGCCAGGATGGGGATCCCACTTGGTCACCCAGCTTTCTATGCCTAGGGGCTGCTGCCCCTCAGCCAGACAGAACAGGTCCCACCAGCACCTGGCATTGTGAGGGTTAATTCAATCAATATCAGAGGAACAGTTTAAGGGGACTGGTTTGCAGCCATCCATCAGGATCATTTAAAAAAGGACTACGAGGCTGCAAATAGAAAAAGAGGCAACGTGAAACAATCCTGTCTGGAGGTTTTTAGCACTCTTTACAAATTGCTGCGGTGAATAACTTGTTGCCTGTATTTATCCCTTTTCAAATTGTCTCTTAGCTACAGTCATCCATCTTCATTCCTCTCCGCTTGCTCCAGACGCTCTCAGCTGCTACCTCATTATTTTACATTTGTACCCTGCCACTTTGGCCGTGGTGCCTCGCTCAGATACATAGAGCCATCTCAGGAGGACAGATTCATCCCTAGGGGCGATGCCACCGGCTTCAGTGCGACTCCAGCGTGACCTTCTACACGTTCCCCTACATCTCTCTACCAACTCAGACAGGCCGTTTGCAAGAGAGATCAAAGCCCTGGCACCGGGACACCCGAGTCCCAGCCAGAACAGCCCTAACTAATCACCTTGGAAGGCAAAGAGCCTGCTCTGTGGAAAGGTTGTTTCACAGGGCACGTGGTTGGGCTTCACCGAAGCACTTTTACAGTGATGGGTTCAAAGATGTTTGAGTCAGGTCAGATCTCAGCAAGCCCGAGTTTGCTCTTGCTCAAGAGAGACAGCTCAGCGTGCCAGAGCAATGACAATTCCTGTGCTCAAAGCCCAGCTTCTCCCTCACTTTTCAACTGCCAGCAGTTACAAGGCACATGACAGTTACTCTAACAGTCCTCCTCCGAGACAGGAATGGCGTACACAGTCCATTTCAGAAGGAAACTGCAAATCTGACATGTCACTGACAAACAGACATGGCACATAGACAAGCTTCAGCACCAGAGCGCTCCAGCGCACTCCTGAAAAGCACCAGATACGCAGCTAGGAAAAGTCTACCCTTCTGCAGCAGACAGAAAGGTTAGACCAACTCAGATGCTGTTTCTGTTCCAGTTTTCTCACTGCCCCCCTATTAAAGGAATGCTGTCGTCTTCTGGCCTCAAAGCTCTCCCACCCCACCCCAGGCACACACCTTTACCTGCTCCTTAAGAGCGCTCCAACACATCCTGTCATGCCTCCAACTAACCTGCTCATTTTAAAAACCTCATCTTCATAATTAAATATGTTGGTTTTCCCATGCCTCAGATCTCCCCTCCTTCATTTGCCATCCCATGACTACGTGTCCTAACTATATTCATCAGCCAACATCTCAAAACCACTGCTTCCCCTAACTCGTACCCTGTATGGCCTCATTCTTTTTTGCCCCTGAAAAGGGTTCAGGGTATACTGTTTGGATGAAGGATGCTATACAACAAACTTGTATTGTGCTATAAATCACAGCTGAAGCACAACTAAGATGGATGGGTATAAAATTACAGGCTACAAGTAGGTGGCTTAAAAGTGTGTGCTCATGTAGGAGGGAAGAACAATGGATGCCCTTCCTAACAACCAACACCAGGGAAAAACCATTGCTTGTATTATTTGAGTGACTGTGGAGGGCTTGCCTCTTCAAACCTGTAACTCCTAAGGTCAGGCTTTGTTAAAAAAACATTGATAAGATCAAGTCCCCAGAGCCCTGGAGAGTCTCTATTTCCATTTCTGGTGGGGACCCTGCCACTTAAGACAGAACAGCAGAGAGAAATGCCTTGGTCAAGGGTAGTGTATGAGCCAGTGGCAGGAGTGGGACAGGCCCAGAGACTGACATTTCTGTGCTCTGCCATCCAGAAAAGGACCAACAGGGAGAATTTGAAGCAGGTCCTGTTTGGGTGTAACTGGGAGGAAAGCAGACAGAATCAGAGCGATGTTCTGCAAGGGGGACAGCTCTGGGGAAGAGAAGCTATCTTTCTTATAAACAAGATAAGAAAGAACATGGAGAGTTGTGTCACAGGTTTCCCAGCAAAGGGATGTGTCAAGGCTCCTTCTTGCTGCCTCCTGAGCCAGATGGTCTTCCCTGCAGCACCTCCCATGAAGCCACAACCTCACTTCAAACCCCACTTCTCAGATTATTGAATCATCACAGGCACTCGGCCTTCCTTGCTCCTTTAGGGAGAAGTAGAATCCAACCCCGCACCACGATTGGGGGGGAGCATCCCTCAAGTTTCACCTCAAACTTATTTCTCCTCACTGAAAAAAAATAATCTTGACTTCCAAAATAAAGCCACAAGGGGTTGAACTCCTGAGCCTGGTACCCAGAGGGGTCCCATACCTCTGTGCTGCCACCTGGCCCAATTTACTCAGCATCAAGGCTACCAGCCTGCTAACAGACAACCCTACGAGCTCTCCTCTCCATCCCGGGGCCTGCCTCTCACATTAGGTACCATCCCTTCACCTAAAATACTCCAAGCTGAAAAGCTCTTCCCATAATAGAGGAATGATCCTGCTGGACACTTATTTTCATTATGTTTAATTCCCTTTATCCATTGCTAATTTCCCTTTCGCTGTGTGCCTGTCAGGAATCCATGCCTCAGCAATTCACCGAGCAGAGCAGCCTAAGCACGGATCAAGCCTCATAAATAGCACCCCAGTGGCTGAGGCTTGCTGACAGAGCTGCCAAGCAATGCTCATCTACCCTGATCTGCCTCTGGAGGCACAGTCCTCCGGGGTCAGACAGGGTAACCATCTTCAGCAATACTTCTGTTTGTTCCCTGCTTACCTCCCCTGCAAGTCCTTCTATTACTGTTATGCAGTAGCCACAACAGACCCCTGGCAAAAATCTCAAACCCCCTATTTATGCTACATGCTGGGGAAAGATATGCTCCAAAGTGCCTCCAAAATTAGATGGCAACAGGAGAGGGTAAGAAGGGGTTGTGACCTGCTGCCTCACAAAAGGGGATAAAACCACAGGAGAAAGGACTCACCTGTTGGCACTTGGGGAGCTTACAGTCAAGTCAGTTCTCAGCTGATTCCCAGCTTCTGGCTTTATGCACACAACAACCCCCTTCCCAGCAAGGGAAGCAGGAGCATCAGTATTAAAGACACCTCCAGAGGCAGCACCACTCCGAGTCATCCCACAGAGGTGACACAGAAGGTCACAAGAGCTTCCCAACAGGGGCTGGAGACATGCAGAGCTCATCTGCCATCAGGAAGCCTCAGACTATCACTGCAAGAATTTCTGTTCACCTCACAGCTAGTTGAAAGTCTGAATTCCCCCAAATGGAAGCTAAAATAGGTTATCCTATGGAGACAAAGAGCACTCGAATTTGAGCTCTATGCAAAGTGATTTCTTTAATATGCTAGCTAAAACTGAAGCACCAATAAAATGTTCCTTCCATGCCTATAGAAAATAAATATATCAATGGAAATAATCCCCCCCTCCATGCTTCAATGCCTGTAATATGCAATCATATCATTTGGCATTGAGCAAAACGCTTATCTTTCTGCTGAAGACTATTAGTCCAACATGGTACGAGCTCATGAATAGTTCCAGTCAACACAAAATGGATTTTCCAGGAGAGGAAAATAGTCAGCCTCCCCCACTCCTATATCAGTTCTAATTACAGTAGTAGAAGAAAGACATGCCCTTGGAGATGGCAAAATGAGAGTTACAGAAAGAAATCAGAAATAAAGCAAGAAGTTATCCTGAATAGAGAGCCAAAGGAGAAGTTTGGGGTTGGTTTTGCTTTGTGACAAATCAAGGGAAAAGTTATATATGCCCTTTTCTGAGTGTTGTGTGTAAAACAATGCTTGCATGATTGCCCTTCCCAGCCACATCCTTCCTACTTCATCTGGCAGCCTGTGAAGAAGTCTAGAACTCTCCATAGCTCTAAATGCCAGAAGAACAAAAAACACAAAAAAAACCCCACCCCAAAACATCTATGTGAAAGGAGAAACCTCTACCTTCTCCAACCACAACACATACCACTGCCTACTGGAGAGCTCATGGGAGCATTTGCAGCCGATGCAGCCATACCCACCAGCCTTAAACTAGAGGAGACAGCAACAGTAGCTCAACCAACAGGGGTTCATCACCACCTCATACCATCGGTCTGGCAGGTCTTGCAACCCATCTGCACCCCCTGATGTAGAGCTAGTTGAGGTAATTCTACTCAAGGCTCTCTTGCTGAATAGAGCTATCTTAACTGAGGGCAGCGAGGAGAAGTAGCCAACAGGATAAAACATTGCTCTCTAAAACTCACCATTAAACCAGAACCATCATCATTTTAGACTAAGTGCTTTGGATCAAAGCCTGAGGTTTATTGTTGGGCTTTTCAGTGTCTGGTATAACTTGGCTCTGGCTGCCACTCTTGAACAGATACATGCAATGAGCTAACAATTAAACTGGACATTTCCAAACTCTTCACAAAAAGAAGTATAAGGCAACCAACAAGCAGAAGTGCTTCAGCCTAGAGATCCTGGAAGAACATCCAGAGCCCTGACCATCTCTCTGCCTCCACAGCATGACAAAAATCATGCAAACTACAAGGAAACTCCACTCCTCCTAGCAAATGAAGAGCAAAATGTTCCCTAAAGCCATTAGGGCTACAGCCTTTGTGCAGAGATGGAAAAACTGCAGGTAGCATTTGCAGTATCTCTGAGATTATTCATCAGTCAGCAAAAGGTCCAGAGAAACGACATAGCCATCAGGAAGGCAAGCATTTGACCAAGTTGAGAGTTTGATTTTTATTTTATCTAGAAATTCTGCCCTCAGCCATCATTTGAGTAAGGCTGGGATTTCTTGGTTTAGGTTTGGTTTGGTTTTTTTTAAGATTCTTTCTCTCTTTGCATAATTACACTCTTACTTTTAACAAGCCTTCCCTTGACAGAAAGCAAGGACAGCCTGTCTCACCGTTTCTGCTAAAAAAGAAACACCAATTCAATCAAGAGGGGGAAAAAAGAACTCAACAAGGACATCAAAACATGGAAGTGATTAAAACTTACAGCCATCAGATGAACAGTCACTGGGTGCTGCTGATTTATTTTGTCTTTCCCAGATCAATTTCCGAACAATCACAGACATGAACTCACATCTGGCATTAATAGTTCCATAGATCCAGAAGCTGAATACTGAACGACCAGAGGACACAAAAATCTTACCAGGCAGGTAGATTTTTTTTTCCCTATGCTGTCATACAAACACATCTTACAATTAATATTTAGTGCTTTTTTTCTTTTAAACTAACCATGAATGAGCTTTTAGATCACTGAACGTTTTTGCAGTTATTAAAACCCTTAAGCTGTTGGTTTTCAACCTTAAGGTTGTAAAGCTTGACTTACTTTCCAAATCTTCTGCTTTCAGAGAGCAGAAGACAGGATGGGTTGTCCCCAGCTTTCTTATTTATTGTTGTCATCCATGAACTGCATTCAGGTCCTGGCTGGGATCAGTCCCTGTGCTCAGCTTTGCACACCCGTACCACAAACTAAACTGCTCCTTGGCATATGGGGTCCTGGCATGGGGACAGGAGTGGGGAAAGGGGGCACAGACCCTAGGGGTGACAGCACAAGGCACCCCTGAGCTCACAGGGAGCTCACAGTTGCAGGAGAGACAAGTACCCTGGCTTTGCCACCCTTCTCCAAAATCTGTGTTTCTGGTCAGGGAAACTGCTACTTGGCTGGGCTCAAACTGGACACAAGCCATATAACATCCACCAGCCATAAAGAATGGACCCATGTCCCCCAGACTGGGCACAAGAGAGAGGTGGAAAACAGAGGAAGAGAAATATTGCAAGTGAGGATGCCCCTTGGTTGGGTATGGGGGTTTTAGGGGGTAACACCACAAGGGAACACCCAGAGCAATCTGGAGAGAGTCCCATTTTCTTCCTCTGGACAGCGTGGAACTGGTGTCCAACCAAACCACAGCCCTTCCCTGCCTGAGGGATCCCTTCCTCAGAACACACAATAAGCCAGGTACACAGGGTGGCACAGCAAGAGGTAAAGGTTTCCTGACACACAAAAAAAATACAACTTCTTTTCTAGGCAGATTCTGCAAAAGAAGCTATTTCAGGACAACCAGAAACCTTTTCCAATTTTCCAATTCTGGAATTGTATTTTTAAAACTGGAAGAACTATTTTGAACTATACATAAGAGAAAACACAGTATATTTGTGGCTACACAGAGAGAAAAAAGGTTACTTCCTTGGTCCTTAGCAGCTTCAAAACTAGCAATTAGCAAATCAGTATGCAAATGTGATCAAACTTGACAGGCAGAGCTACAATAGAGTAATAACACCAATGGAAAAATACAACAACAATCATATTTACAGAAAGCAGAAACAGCAGGTAAATATTTTCATACAGCCCAGAGTGTGTACCATCTTAAGTGCTTCCAGTGTTACTCGTAGTGTAATTATTTGCATTGAGCAGACTGGAGCAGGTCTGGGAAGAAAGCATTGTGCAAACCCAGAAATCTGCCACCAGCTACCAAAAAGGTGAAATATGGAAGTTGTAAGACAACAGACTGTCGAGGCAGAAGCGTGTTGAGTCCATGAGATGGTACTGCTCAGTGCACTCCGAGGCAGTTTTAGCTTGCCCTCTAGCAGAAGTTTGTTTATATCAACGCTTTATGATACGATGGTCACTTCCAAAAGCACTAAATCAAGGTTTGGGTGTTGTTATCCCCCAGCACATTGCTAACACAGCACGGAGCTCAGCCCCAGCCAAGTGGCATAAGCAGACAGATGGGCAGAGGAGGAAGATTCTGCAGAAAAGCAAAATCAAGAAGGAACAGTTTGGGTGCTCACTTCCAGACTGCAAAGCCTGGGGTTTGGGTTATTGTCTTGTTAAATTGCTGGCCTTAGAAGTAAAAGGGAAAGGAAAGAAAGGAACTTGCAAAGTCTCCTGCCCGGCGTGCAGAGCTGGGTCAGCAACTTGCCCAAACTGGGTCTAAGCAGAAATAGAAAATTTAAAAAAAAATAACAAGAAAGAAAGAGATACAGCAGTGGAAAATCTCATGGTCATCATAAGCAGGTAGATCCTGAAAGTCCTGCTGACACCTTTGACTTACTGGGCACTTCCCACAGGCTGCACTTTTCCATTACTGGCCCTGCATTTTGCTGCTATTCTGTGTTAATTCAGCCAAGCACTGCAGGAAGCTGTGCCAAGAGCAGAGCTGATGCCATCACATCACAAGTTTGCCCAAAACAGTTAGCAGGACGCTTCATGAACATGGGGACGCCCCAATACAAGAGGTTTACTGCCATACAAACGTTCTTTGGGCAAGACAAAATATGCCCTGGCATCACCTAAGCAGTTTTGGACAAGTCTCACCCTGCACTGTAGATAAAAACGTGCTGAAAATAGGGTCATTCCATTAGCTGCCCTAATGCTTCCATGGAGGTCATCCAAAGATTCAGTCCTAGGGAAGAACAAAGCTGGAATTGGCAGTGAAATATCACAGCAACATGATTCCCTTAGTAACTATTACAACAGCAAAAAAAAAACCAAACCATTGCTCAAGTAACTGGAGCATTGAGTCCACACCCAGATAGACTAACAGGCTTATCTCGAGAAAATATTCCCTTTTCCTTCAGGTAGTTTTTGTTGTTGTTTCATTTTTTAAGAGCAGGCAAAAAAACTGATGGAAAGCAAGCCTTGATACTAAAATATTTTGATTTCCTCTTTATTTGCTGTTCAAGTAGAAGAGGATTTAGTTCAGCAGGTTTTTTTTTTTTCACAAAGCTGTGACCAGACACAATTGGAATTATATGTTTCTATAGGCGATGTGTCACAAAAGCTTTGCTGCTGATCCAGTAACGTTATCTGAGAGCAGGCTAATAAAAGCATAAGCATGTATGCACACACACACAGAGGCGCCTAAAAACAGAGCAAAGCAATTCCCTGGGAGCAGCAATACAAGCCTCAGTTCATCTCCTTTCACCTTATGCCTCATTAGAAGAGAGGTCTTCCCAAGCCTGAACTAGGATTGATATTACCTTTCAATTACCGAGTGTACATTCTAAACACTTCCCCAGTTACCTTTGCCACCTCTCTCCCATTACAGCCCCACAATCAGTGGATGGGCTACAGTCCTTTCCCAAGCTCCAGTGGAATACAGAAAGCAATCTAGGTATAGGTCTGCCTATAGTCTAATGGAAAGGGGACATCCTCTCCTTACCCTCTAATGTAAGGTCACCCCCTTCCCGAGCTGAGCTTTCTTTGGTTACTGGATTTCACTTCGGCTCACTAATGATTATTATCTCCTCCAGCAATAAATAGACAGACTCTGGCTTGATTCTACAAGGATATTTATTACCCGGGGTGCCCTTTGATCCTGTTTAGTCTAATTGAGCCTGGCACACAGCTCCAGGTTGCTAATGTATTTCCCCCATAAACTATATTTGCAGACAGATGGAACTTACACGATTGCCTCCTTTCCCTGCTATTAGCCAAGCAGTCGGCTCCTTACTTTTACTTACAACTTAATTACAAGGCATATAGAAGAGTCGAGAGCACCGAAGCCGAGGCCCTTGCACAGATTTCAGCACTCATTCGGTGGCCTTCAAGCCATCCCCTTCTCTTCCTTTTCAAAGGCTCAAATGACTCCTAAAAGGGAGCCTCTTCGACGGCGGTCACAAAGAGCCCCCTTCGCCAGCCACGCTGGAGCACGCTGCTGCCTCAGGGAAGGCTGCTGTTAGTCGGTGTGAATTCAGCCTGGTGGAAGCAGCAGCGAGCAAAGCATCCCCCTCATTTCTACTGCAGGGCAAGGAACAGAAAGCTTTCTGGCAACAGCTGATCCCCATCCCAAGGAGATCACTGGCACTGCCTCACTGAGACAGGCAGTTCAGACAGACATGCCCCAGCTGGTCATTAGGCTAGTTAGCTTGGGCAATGATCTTAACATAGCTGGAGGTACTTGGACCTCATCAGCTAATCACCCCAGCATTTATTCAACAACAGCTCTCCGAAATGTCAGAGACCTAGGAAAAATTGAGATGCTTCAGCTCCTGCCTGTTTTTAAATATCAAGATGCCATTAGCTGTGCTCATTGCCCTCTAGGAAGTAAATGGACAGAACAATGGCCATTCCCGGGCTCTGTGCATCTCTTTCATCTCCCTCCTCTCCACATGCCCACAGGGAGAAAGATGCTGCTCTCCAGGGCCCCCACTCTCAAGCAGGCAGGCACAGGCTTCAAGGTACACTGGACCAGGGAGGGCTGGATGAGGGATGCCTTCTAGCTGTTCTATTTCTTCCTGTGCTTTTCATCCCAAAGCAAGCAGCGCATTAGCTACAGCCACGACACAGCTAGCTTCTGGCTGGCTTAGGTGCTCCTGGGGCACTGAAAGCACGAGTCTCCAAGACCTCCTTTCCTGGTAGTGACGACATCTTCCAGTGTTCTTAGAGAAAAGACCCAGAATAGAATGACATGGCCCCAGTCAGACAGCAGTAGCCCTTGCTAGAGGGAGTTCATTAAAATAAGCTGCACTGCAGCTCAGCCTTTCCCGCTGGCTCATTATCTGAAGTCTCCTCATTTTAGTTTACTCTTTTCCAACTGAATCCACAATAAAACCAACTTGAGAGTGGAAACAAACAGCAAACAGTCAGAGAAGGGGAGAAGGGAAATCTGCCATCCTTTTCACCCCCCTCAAAAAGACACCTGACAGTTTCTGTTGCTGAGCAGTCATATTCAGGGGGATAGAATCATAGAATCATTTTGGCTGGAAGAGACCCTTGGGATCATTGAGATAATTGAGCCCCTGTCAATTAGAAAATTCAGATCAAACCCACAATAAGATCCTTGTAAATATATATATATATTAAAAAACCAGAACAGAATGAAAGCAAGTTGTACAGAGTGGTCTAAAGCACTCCTAGCCCGACCTATCATGAGACTTGTGTCCTACTGTGTGAAGGGATAGACATCGACCCTTTGGACAGCAACGGGAACACAGCCATCCCTTCTCTCTGGCTTGGAATACACCTTACACACTTCACACACCTCACACTGGGCTCTTCAGAAAGTATCTTTCACATGAAAGAAGCTTCATCTTTCAGCAGGTTAAGAAAGGTGCCTGACTACCTGGTGATACACACCACGTGACAGAATGGGCGCTCTCGTTTCACTGCTTGCTCAGGACATGAGCAAGTTGTCACCTGCTGCCATGTCACCTTCCCTCTTCCTCTCAAAAAGGCTGAAAATCTGGAAGCTGGTGCTCCCTGTCTGTATTGGTGAACTGGGAAATTTTACCCGACAATCTTACTGTGACATTCAAAAGCCATTGTCTTGGACAAAAACACAGACAGGACTTATGTTCTTAACCACATCATCATCTCCCTGTACCCTATTCTAGATACTGATCCCAGCATGCTGGACTCTTGATAGCTCTGAGTCATCGCTAACACATCCCCACTTTTGGGCTTTTCTCTCCTCTCCTTGCTTTTTTCATCTTTTTCTCCCTTCAGAAAAGTCCCTCTTTCCCTACCTTGCATACTTTCCCCTCCTCCCCTAATAGAAGCCTACATTTCTCCTTTCCCTTTCTCCATTTCCATTTGCTGTTTCACTGAGTTCAATTTAAACCAAATTGCTTTATTGGTGCCGATGAAAGACGAGGATTGCAAAAGCCATTATAAACCTGTACAATACACGTTATGTAAAAAATATTTAAGGAAGGAATACTCCAGCAAATTGAATCAATACATTCCACATAAAGCACTACTAGGAATAGGGAAAGAAAGAAAAAAAAGGGAGGGAGTGAAGTCAAACTCTTGTTAAGTGCACCACAAGCCTACTCAACATTCAGAGCTGATAACATGTTAGCACATAATCAGCAGCATTCCAGTTCCCGCTGCTGTGCCTGCCCTGGCTCCCGTGCCCCGACTCGAGCAGCAGCCTTCCACAAATCAATGCTTCCTTGCTATTTTCAAGGATTCTGGGCTGAGAACTAGAGCTGTTTCCCTTGGATCTCTTCTCACCGCGCTGCTGCTGATAACACTATAGATCTACATCTCTGCCGCTTCTGAATCGCGTTTCAGAGCTGTAAGCAGGCAGTCACTGAGGGTGGGGAGAAGCTTTTTACATAGTAATTTTAGACCCAGAATGGGAATAAGTCTATGGCCATTTTCAGAAGGCAGCCTTGTATCAGATCTGCCTCTAAACACGCTGTCTTGTTTGTCTGTGCACCTTCTCTTTAATTATTAGATGGCTAGGGACCTTGATAGCAAGGAAGACTTGGACCCAGAAGAGCAAGTAGATCCCTAATTATAGCCCACAAGCCATGCAGTTTCACCCTTCCTGAAGGAATCATGCACATCCACACACACACACACACACACACCCTTCCTCACCCCCCAAATCCATTTTAGTCAAACCCTTTTCACCTTATCATCACACAGCCAGCTAGCAAACCTTTGCCTGGTGTACTTTATAGAGAGTCCCTTTGAAGCAGAACCATATGCTCTGGGAGATGTGGCACCTCCCAGCCAAAGCAAAGCTTGGAACCCGGTGCCCAGCAACCAAGGACGAGGTTTCAAAAGCTAAAAGCATCTGAAGTCAACAGAAATGGACAGAGATTTTCAGGAGCTACAAGCAATCTGGAGGACAGATGAGTTAACACAAGGCACAGTGGCTTCTCTGGGATGGCACCTAAGAGGGACAGACCCAGTCACACTCACTGCTGGGGATTTCTGCTTCTTCCTGATCTTTTCCTTCCCTGATCTGCTTTTCCCATGTCTTCACACCTGTGCACTCCAGGCAGCAGAGCACAACCCAGTGCCAAGGGTCCCTTCTTGCTCTGTTTCCTCCAGGGTGGGGACAGTCTTGCTCCGAGACACAGAGCAGTTCATTATTTTCACTTCTCCCTTGCGACTGTTGTTGGATTAGCAGCTCATTTTTCTGACAACTCCTGGATGCCCCAAGAATCCCAATACAGACAAAACACTCCTGGCCTCTCTGAGGGGAAATTAAGTTTTCTCATAGGAAGCAATCAGTCAGAGTGTGTCCCACTTACTGCAGAGACTCTGCTAATAGTTTGCTTTCTAGAACAGGACCTGTCAGCGTTGCCTCCCCACCGCCTTGCTCAGCCTAACAACACTTCTGGGGCTGCCTGCAAGTGGAACAGCTTGTTATAAGGCACCTTCATTTTCAGAGCACGCAAAACACAAGAGCACTAGGTTTTTCTTCCTCTCCTCCTTCCCCTGTACACCCCTTCTCCGATAGTTTGGGGGACGAATGATAACCCAAAGTAAGGAGATAATGCTGGGAACAAACGGGAAGGTACCCTTTACCCTCCTGGCACTTTCCTCTGTGCCCATTTTCTCTCTCTCTGTTCAAGTCTCAAGTGACTCCAGTCCCAGCAAAGTCACAACCCCTGGTTCAGGAAGAGTCCCCTGCCTGTACAAAATCCCAACCAGAAATTATGGAGATACCTCACAAGAACAGGAAGAGCACCAAAGACCCTCAAATTTAGAGATGATTGGTCAATCTCCATCCCAGGCATGTCCTCGCAATTTAAGAGCCAGACCTCCAAGCCCTATTACAAATTACCACTTACCAAAGGCAACCTGGCACTTACAGATGCAATGATTTCAAACCAGAATTCACTCCTTTGGGGAAATGGGCACCACAAACTATATTACTTTGTTCAGATCTAGAGTGGACTAATCATTATTAATAAGGACAGTTATCTCCTCTTCTGGCTTGTATGTCCTTACCAGCAGATAAAATGGCCATAAAATAGTTTCCTATTCACTACATACTGCTTGCTTTCTTCCAAAACATGCTGTTTCTAAGAGCTATCACTGTGTGGGACTCATTACCCAGAAGGCTTTGGTCATTGACAAATCTGGTAGGACCCTGCGCTGCCCCGATGAAGTTCGTAATGTAGCTTTTGTCTGCACTTTTCTATAGCTCTATTTGTTTCTTACTGTTCTCCCCCTAAAAGCCTCCAAAGAAAAATGAATTTCATAGCATAATGCAAACAAAGCATGCCCTAGAAAGGCCTCAAATGAAGTTACAGATGATGCTTTTAGTTTAACCAGCATCTTCATGGCTGCTTTTAACAGACTGATTTCTCCACAGCTGGCTGAGTACTATAGAACACTGCTCTGGGAGGGAGAGAGGTCACAGACCCAACCACCCTAGCACTGGGGCTCCCTTTGTTAGTCTAAGCTTTCCCAGGATTAACCATCCACTCGCCCCCCAAAATCCTCACACCTTGCCCTCGGAGTCAATAATCACCTGCACCAGAGACCATCCCATCGCTCCAGAATCTGGAGAAGTTCTCTACCAAAGAAGTTGTTGTAACACTAAAGAACCCCAAAAAGAGACTAGGTCCTTGCTGTGCAAACAAATAACTTGAGGTGCAGACAGATCCAGCCCCTGGCACCCAGCACGTGGCTGCCAGAGCACCCCTCCCGGGGGTGCTAGAGCAGCCAGGTGGGCAGCTGGCCACCACCAGCACACCACAGCCCTGTCACCTTTCTGTGTTCTGATTAAGGGCTAGAGACTCCTTTTTTTACAAGCAGTCATACAGAAAAGACAAGAGGTAACAGGTACAAGTTAGTCCGGTGAGATTCCAATTGGACACAAGAAAACTGTTCACAATAAGAACAGTCAGTCACAGCATCATCTCCCTGGGGAAGTGGTGGATTCCCCATCATTGGACACTTTTAAGATTCAGATGGATGGGCCATCTTGTCTAAACCATGCTTTTGCCAAGAAATGTTGGACCAGACAATCCTTGAGGTCCCTTCCAACCTGGGATTCTCCGAGTCTATGACTGGGGAAGCAGAGACTTGGCAATAGACACACTGAACAGGTTGCTGTGCCCTGTAGGTAAGATCTGCTCAGACTGACATTTAGATTATAGCCCTGCTTGTTTTGTCTTCAAATGGGCTAAGGAGCACTCAGCAGTTGTGCTGATGCCCACCCAACACACCACAGTAACATTAGGTTTTAGTTTAAGAACTTTAAGACAAAGCTCCAATCCTAGAAAACAAGAAAAGGAGATGCCTCCTGATGTTATCAATTGCCTGTCATTTGCACATGATTTTTCATTTAGCTTGTTTAGAACACCTGGCACTCTAATAACAAATTGAAGCTCATTTTGAATCCCAAACATTATCAACTAGAATGTGTTCATCACCTCTTTCTCTCCCCGTCCCTTGAAATCTCTGGACTGTTTAATTAGCAGACCCACAGTAAGAATCCTTGAACCCAAATGCACTGGAGCATAAAATTCCTCTTGAATTCAGGTAACCACTATTTTTTTTTGCAAATCTGGCCTCAAACCTTATGTTTCAGAGGCAGAAAATGGAGAGGTTCTCTACCAAGGAAGTTGCTGTAACACTAAAGAACCCCAAAAAGAGACTAGGTTCTTGCTATGCAAACAAATAACCTAAATGCAGGCAACAAAATGAGGCAATTAGAGATAATGACCCAGCGTTTATCCTTTTCACTGAAGCTCTTTGAAACAAGCAGCATTATGTTGAAGGTATATTTAGCTGGGGAGTAGGGGCAGAGCAGGAAAGGGATGGGACAGTTATTTCCCAATGATCTTTCCTCTTAAATACTCAAAGGACTTCTTTGGTGGAGACACAGGTAATAAAGAAATGAGGAGATAGTGAAGGAAAAGTAGTGAATGAAAGCATTTCTCCACTCTGTCTTATTTTGGGGCTCTTAGGATACTTTTGCTATCTGCAGGTTCCAGTATCCTACCACAATAGGCAAGGGAGGAGGCGATCTGCCCCTAAAGAGAGGGAAAATGATTGTTACAAAGGTAAAGGAACACCAAGCATCCTGCCCTGGTCATACAACTGCTCATCTGGGGACTGGACCCTCCCAAGACCTGTGGGTTTGGAGGTATCGGTGTTCTCATCCAGTGTGTTGAGTCAGGAACCAGATTAAGATCAAACACAGCAAGAGGAGGCTACTAAGAATAATGACAAATACGGAGCCTTTCTGTAAACTCAGTGAACTAAATGATATTACACAGAGGTGCTTTTAGTTCATGGAACCATAAGGTTTTCCTTTTCTTCTGTTCCAAATTTACACTCACCAGTATGACTTGGAGCAATCTGGAGGGAAAAAGACTTCTCAAGAGATATTTTGCAAATTCTGCTTAAGCTCAGTCTGTCTTTATATTCACTGTCATCTAAACTGTGAATAGATTATATTTATTTTATTTTTTTTACCCGACTTTCCAATTTTATCATCTACTGTCAGTGTGTCATCTAGTGCAATACTGCCTTGATGGGAGCCTGGGCCTTTTATTTATTTATTTATTATTCAGGAGCTTCTCCTTAATGTGTTATTATAATACAAAACCAGCCATTACCAGGTTGGCTAAGAAAGTTAATATTTCATTTTCCATGTTTTATGTCCTGAGGGCTTCATACTAACATCAGGGGTAATTCTCACATATTTCACTGGGAAATGTAATGGGGTGGAAAGACATTCCCGAGCTCTGCAATCACTATTCCTATAGCTGAGACCCAGATGGGGCAGCGGCTTGCAGAAATGCATTGCTGGTGTCTATTCTGGACAGACTTTCAGCAATTTATCCAAGACACCGATAACGTTTGTCAGGGAGGTATCAGACATATTCTTTTCTGTTTGTTCACAACACAGAGGGGAAAAAAAAGGAGTAAGATGCCCTTACTGAGATACAATCTTTAAGCTAGTGGCGTGGAAAATTGCATTGATACTTCCCAGAGTAAAATGATCAAACTTTGTTGAACAGTAGCCAAAGCTGAATGCTTTAAAAAGAAATCTTCATCTTCTCCCTGCGACGAGTCCAACAGGAAGTAGAACAATTTTATCTGGATGTGCTCCAAGGCATAAAAACTTAATTGGAGACCAATTTATTTGGGGGGCAGAGAAAAACATATTGATCAAGGGCTACATCGAAATGAGAGATGTAAAATCGGAAACAAATTGAAGTGAAGGTGCTTTGAAGAAGGGAGTTTGATAGTTTAAAAGGTCTGGAGTACATGGCATGGTCCTTTCAGCTCTGAATTGCCAGGTCACATCTAACAGGAAATAAAAGACTATACGAAGTGTGAGCAATTCAAACAACTTGGATGATGCCACCCCTATGTCAGTATACAGATAGTCTCCCTATAGCCAGCACCATTGATGGCACATCCCAGTTCAAATTCATCAAGAAGGATGGAATCTAGAAAATGAATCAAATACTCTGGTCCCACAAAGACAGATGAGCTAAACTGTCTCGAAGCAGCTGAAGAATTTTTTACTGCAAATACCATTTTTTTCACTCCAAGCAGAAAAAGATCTCATCCCTCCCATCACAAACAATCTTGCCCTTTTAAGTAAAGCCCAAAGAAGTTCCTTCCAGACAACAGTGAAACCTATTGTTTGTTCTCCTGCACATGGAGAACTCGTGTGCATTTCCTGCACGTAACCTAGCTGTATTTGCTGACTTCTGCCTTGTTCAACCCTCTGTTAATGCAGCACATTAAGGCTTAAGGAGTTATTCATTGTCGAGGTTTTGACCAATTG
>VZTM01038091.1:324-41776 GCA_013400555.1 Jacana jacana
TTACTCAAATCTAGATCAGCAATAATCTGCTTCATCTACTGTGATAACTGTCTTCATCACTTAATTTTATTACAGATGGGTAAGTATGCCAAGCACCTTCTAATTAATCAACTACTACAGCATTGAAATCCTACCTTTCTTTTCCCCCTCCCCCAGATTTCAGTCTAGCAAGCCTAATCTCCCTGCTGCTCAAATAGTTTGTTAGTCATTCACTACTGATTTAGGGTTACCATCACCTTGCTTTTATTTCAAACTGAACTAAGATGATGCTATTAAATTACAGTTCAGTCCATAAAATTCATAACAATTGTTTCTCCTGTAGTGTTAGCCTTAGGTAACTACTACAGTAACCAGAATTTATTTATTTTCCACAAAAGGAATTAAGTAAATAAAGACAGCAATTAAAAGCTTCTCAGCAATTACCACTTACCTTTATCTCAGGCTCTTTTTCACATTCTTCGATATATAAATCATAGAGTTTTTGAAATACAGATTTTCTGAAATTGAAAATAAGCTTGAAATGTAACCAAAAGTAAATCAAATCAAAGAAATGCTATTTAAAAGCTAAATACTGAAACTCTTACTACCTGCCACTGGATAGGTATTTTCTTTTGGGAGGTCTCTGACGGGCACTTTCAATAATGTACTAGAAGATAAAAATAAACCAAAAAATAACATATGTATTACAAATAAATTAATTCTAGCTACCATGCAGCTTTAGATCATTACCACAGTGTTCTATGGATACAGAAAGCAATTAATGGTTATGGGACATGCCTGCTTCAAAAATGTACTGATTGTAATTATGTATGTTACACAACAAAATTTAGCTGTGAAACACAGCATTTCATAAATGTGGCATGAGTTGAAAGTGAAGTCTTGATTTTTATATTCATGTTTTGTAATTACAGTAGTAAACAATACTGTTTTAGTTAATGCTACTGAAGTTAACATGCTAAGACACAATTAATTCATGTGTATTGGCTCAACACTGTTTACAAGTCAAGCACTCCTCAACATAACCAACTTCAAGAAGCTTAATTTTCCCCTTTTTTCTTGCATTTACACTAGTTTTCTCTATAGACGTGTGTATTATAAATAGAATTTATGTACATTAAATATTTGAATTACGAACAAAGAAGATATCATCCTACATTAAATGTGTCTTGTGTTCTGAAAAGGTCTTTCCAAATCTTTAGTGTTTGTGTGAAGTATTTTGATTAACAGCTTAGTTCAGAATTTCAGTGGAGAGGCTCTCCCACAGAAACACATCTTTCCTATAACAGGGCTCAAGGTAACCATTTGTATCAGCCATGAGCATGAAAGAAGGCACTTACCTCATTGTTCTAACTGGGCTAACCTTAAAAGCACACAGGATTTTGCCATATACTTCTGCCAGCTCTCTCTGGACCACCACTGTACAGCTCTATGCTGTGTACCAGCACACAGATTTGCTGGCTTAAAAGGGGAAACCCAAAGTCCTGCACAGTTCATCATCATTGCAACTGATGATGTTCTTAGTACAACAGGCAAGAGACAAGTAAGTCACACAGCAATTTTAGTGAGAATTTTGCAAAACCAGTGTAACATGTACGGGTGATTAGTTATACGCATACACATTGATATAACATGCTCCTCCACTGCCTTTCAGAAGACATAAAAATACAATAGTTATTTTTTAACTGAGAGACCAATAGATTATGTGCAAATAACATAGCTACTCCTTACCTCTGCACGATCCAATGCCAGTTCTAAAGCTTGTTGCTGCAAGAATTAAAAAGGTTGTTTTAGAACGTGCACTAACATCCTTATACATAAAAAGTGCTCTACAAAACCTCTATTACTACTGAAGATGAGCTCAAACATTATTTGGCACATACTAAACTTAGAAGCTGAAACTCATGTAACTACATCAAGAGTACTTATTCCCACTACCAAGTGTCTACAGTTGCAAGGTTTTGACTGAATTATGAAGCCTAAGAACAATGAAAAGCAATTAAATTAAAAATAGGACCAGAAAATACACCTAATAAAAGTAATAACAAGTATTAACCAAAATAATTAGAGATGACAAGATCTAGACTACACTATTTAAAAAAGCTAGAGAAATGTTTTGGAGAACCTTCCACTCCTCAGTAAACCTTAGAAACACTTGTAGGTACTCCTTCCCATATATAAGTATTTCTGTTGCTTCCTCTATTTAACCCTTCACTATCAGCTGTTCACAAAAGCAAATAACCTTAGTCAAAGCTCAAGGAACAGATGGCATATGAGCCTTGCCCAAAACATAGCAGTGCTAGTTATTTTATACATTAGAATAGAGCTCAGGTGACAAAAGCATATGACAGTAACAACAATACAGCAAAAATACTCAGGCTTTTTACCATTTATCTATAGTGCCTCTAATAAAAAAAATTCCTACCTGTTCTCAAAAAAAAGTGCACCTGACGTGACATTTGAACCTGCCACTGCAGAACATTAAAATTTTGAAGTGTTTAAGTGTTTTATGTGAATGTGTCAAATATTCACGTTTTCTATACAGATATAGTGGATAACTGCATGATATCAGACATTCAGTTCATTGACTGGCAATAGGTAAAAATCAATGGCAATATTGTCACCTGTGAGTAGAAGAATGCTATGTGGAGGCAGGATTCATACTTACTATTTTACTGATTTTTATTTTTGATTTTACTCATTTACTTATTATTATACTTATGATTTATACTCAGCTGACTACTGCTGCTATTTGTGACTAAAAGCATACCGTATGATGCACAGGACACTAAGTGTTTAGAAGTATGCATAAACTATGAATGAAGATATCCATAGAAAAAAAAAGAAATATCAGAACTCCGTAGTGACAAGCAAAATATACTTGTTTTCTTAAGAAAATGAGAAACATTAACAGCATTCTGATCAGCCACACAGCTAACAGACTATAGTGAAAAGACCTGAAAATAGATTACCTGAATCATAACTTACCATTGTAGTTGAAGCCAGGTGACCGAATGGCAAAAGAATTACTTAAGAAGTTTGGTGCAGCAGGCAAAGAATCATACTTTATGGTCACACTTGGGGTACTGAAAAGAAACAAAAAAAAAGACAAGAAGAAAAAAAAATATCACTAAGAAACTAAATAAGCATTTTATTTAAATAAAACATTTTCAGTTGTTACCTGTACTTAAATTCCATTTCTAAAGTATCTTTTCCTCCAAAAGTAGAAAGAAAACAGTTCCATTCAGTGTAAGTGCAGAGGATCCTATTCTAATGACTACTAATACTTTGCACAATCATTTTACACTAGCTATACTAGTGAAGTAACAATAAGCATATAATTGCAATTAAATAGCCAAGTACTCCATAGCAGTACAAGTTCTCCATAGCAGCAGTCTACCTAGACAGCCCAAACATCCACAGAAGGCTAGAACACTTAATGACAAGCAGCCAAACACTTACAACACCCAATTAGGTTTTTTGTTTTGTTTTAATAAAGGTATTCCATAGACATCAATTCCACTAGCAGTGCCTTCTAGCACTAATTTTGAGATGCTAGTGTAATACTGACTCACAGCAGGCTGCCAATTAAGAAGTGAATAAAATTTAGCTCAACACCCCAATTCTTAGTATAATTTCCAGGGAGATGTGAAAACTCAAGTAAAACTCGATTTTGCTGTCACTTTTGAACAGTGCAGTGCCTCTTTATACTCAAAACGTTCACTTAAGAAATTCCATCATATATAATTTTAATTTATGGAATTATTTCTATTGCAGCCGCATTCCACATCAGCAATGGCTTTGGCAAACACCTTCCTAGATCTCAGATAGCACCTCACACTGAAACCTTATTCAGCTCTTTCAGCATGGAATCAATTTCAATAGGAAGAAAACCCACAATGACTCAGAGCTCCCTGCAAGGCTGAAACCTGCTGGTTTCTGGCAGATGAAGAAGGTGGGCAATGGTGGCCTGCACAGGAGGGCCGGGGTGGGCGGGTGGTGTGTTTGCCCATCAATGCCACCTTACAGGCCAACTGCTTTGCGAGCAGTCTCCCCGCGTACACCGGAGCCAGGTCTTAGAAGTGGGGCACGGAGGGAGCACTGAGGCTGGCTGCGAGCGAGTTGCAGGTGCAAACCCCGCGACGGACGGGGAGCCCGATACGCCCAGGCTCTGCCGTAACCGCCCCGCCGGGCACCGCCAGGCGGGCAGCCGGGCCAACCGCACCTCCGGGCTGTCGCCCTCTCTGCGGACAGGGGCCTACCTGACAGGGCGGAGAGCAACCACACGGCGCCACCGACCGCGGCAGCCAGCCGGAAAGGGCCGGGCCGGGCCGGGCCAAGCCGTAAGNCTCACGACGTCGCCATGGGGGGGGCCCTGACCACCGCCCCTTCGCGGGAGGTCGGCGGGCCAGGCTCGCCCCGGGGTCAGCCGTTGGGCTCTGAGGCGGCGAGAAGGCCATGATCTAAGGCCGAGAAGTCCATGGGGTTTAAGCTTCAGTGAAGTGCCTGGAGACCTCTGCAGGCCAAAGGTTTAACGCCTCGTGAAGATCTAGCTCGGTTTCCTTGCGTTTCAGGGGTGCCCTAAGGGGCGGTTGAAGGTTTTTGGTGTGTGACTCCAGGGCTGCAGTGCATTATAGAAACTGGTGTCTTCGAGAGCAGTGAGGAAAAGTTGGGTGGTGTCACAGTATTTCAAGGATAGAGGAGGATTACTTGGGAAAGGTATGGCAGACACACGGCTGGGGAAGCTTTGGGTAGTGTAGGTTCAGGGCCTGAGTGTACGTTTTAACTATGTTTATTCATAATTCCCAATTGATCTACATAGGAATTACTCTAAAGAATGATACTAAGAACATTTAAGTCTCTTTTCTCTGTAATAGATGTGTTTTACCAGCAGCTTCTGGGTAACTTGCTAGAACTGCTGCATGATTCATTGGATCATTATGCAAACACGCATCAGTTTGAAGTGATAAAAGCTAATTTTAAAATTGCATTAAAAAACTACCGTTTGTAAAGTGGAAAATTGACTACCTGTTTCATGGGAATTTCTTTTTCCTAGGTTGTTCAATTTTCTATAAAATCAGACAAAAAAGATTAAGCAGAACTGCACAGCAGATTTGGTATATATATATGTTCATTTACATATTGTAAATTTCTTTTAATTACAGGGTGAACAACAAAGGGATCAGAGGCAGCTTGTAACTTGTTTCTCCAAAGAGGTTCGATAATGCCTGTATCACTTTTGGTAGATAATTGCCTAACAGTGATCAGATCTGTCTGCAAGCCAAGTTAAATAATAGGTTGTTACAGATGAACAAATATTAGGATTCCTTGATAACATCTCTTTGTGATACAGGGTTGAAACATCACTATGTTAGGAAAAAAGTTTAAAGTATGATTTGTATTCCTCAGCATGGGTAGGAGAGTCAAAGGATGTGGCTAAACTACACTAAAGTCATGTTCATGAGGTGCCTACAGAGCTGTGTTGGGTCACTACTGTGGGCATCTTGGCAGGAGGGTTCCTGGTTAGGTTGTGCTCCCAGTATCTGTACTCTTAAGTATTTCAAAGGCCTCCCAGATGCATGTACACTATACATTGCATGTACTGTCCCTGGGCAGGCACAGCATTTGCCCAACCCATTGCCTGTTATTCCCAGGCCTTTGTAGCACTTCTTGCTGAGTCACAAATTGTTTATCCATAGCAATGAGCAAGTGTGCTGTCCTGTGTTTCAGCAGCTGATCAAATATGAAAGAACACACCTAACACTACTCTTCAATGCCTTTGTTAACCTTGCAGTGCTGATATGTCCTAACGTGGGATAACTTGAAAACTGAAGGAAATTTAGTCATGGGGAGCTCTGGGCAAACAGTGCTGTGATGTGCTTCCTGCAGGACGACTCGGGTACTCTTAGATTGTTGGTGGTCATGCTGTTTTGGTTTCAGCACTGGATTCTTCTTAGCCCTTCTGTTTCTCACATTCAGAGTCTAGCCAAAATGTTGAAAGTCATAATTGCTGATGATACCTAGAGTCTCTCAGAGGTTCTCAGTGCCTACAAGAAAAACCTCTAATGGGATCACTATTCTTCAGATGTGGGAATTAAGCAAGACAGGCACCTAATTTCAGCGTATGAAAAGCTACTTTATCAGTTTGTTAGGAGCCCATGTTCCTGAACACCAGAGAAGAGATGACCAGGATCTCCTTCTGGTCCAGGAGCAGGTGGCAGTTATTCAGGGACTTGTCCAGGCACCTAATAGATGCATAGTACAGCAGTTCTGCAGCTGTATTTGATCCAACTTTGAAGCTAGCCCACCTTTGAGCAGGCAGTATAGTTATGATCTGCTTGAATACTCCCCAAAATGCCTTGTGTCCAAGGCAGAAATGTCTTTTTCAGTCCTGCACAGTAACCTGTGCTATGCTTAGCCTTCTGGAGGGCCTACAACCTTCCTCTAAGAGCTGCCTCCAAATTAGGTTATATCTAGGCCAGAGAATCTGGCCACAATCTACCTATTTGTGTGTGGGTTTCACCTTGCCAAACATAATACTGCAGTGGTTGAGAAACAGCACATTACTCTTCAGTGTGACAATTTGTTTAGAAAGGCATTGGAGTTTTGGGATTTGGAAATGTGCTTTCTTCTCAAAAGAGGAACTGGATGCCTTAGGACCACAGATGGTTTGCATGTTCTCTAAACATATTGTCTTTATATGCCCTCTTTGTCCCTTTACCAGAAACAAATTAATATGTATTTCCTATTGTACACAGATGGAACAAATGATGAACATATGGCCAACTTTTACACAATGATTACAATAGTAAAGAGTGTTGTAATTATGGTGTTTTGAATGCTTGATGTTGTCTTTTCTAAATCTATTATGGTCATTCTAACTTCTTCTGCTTGACTTGGCATATATTAGTCATACATAATTTACTGAAAATTAGCCTTTTCACTGCAGATAGTTTGTCACTGGAACTAACCAGCTAAAATTAAGGTCTATGACAGTAATACATGTGATATCACTAAAGCTAGAGTCACAAAGCATCTGTGTAAATGAAAACTATTAATTTCTTCAAAATTCCATTAAAAATACGTAGCAAGAATCCCTTGGAAAATTCTAGCCATGTTCTTGCCTTGCTAGGAAGATGACAGGATTTGTGATGATGGTTTGTAATGGTGAAGATCGATGATGGATGTACAAATCCTGCAATACGTTTCGGGCTTTTGTTGCAGTTGCTCAGAATTGGAGGCTTTAAATTTAGAGATTAGATTTTTTTCCTGAGTTCAGTGGTTAACTCTGTAGTGCTGGACATGCTTTCCTGATCTTCTAGCCATTCATCGTGCTAAAGTGAACATCCTCATCACTATCTCCCCATTCTGCCGAATTCTGAGCATCGTTTGAGATACGGACACCTGTATAGTTTTTTTCCCACATGAATGACACCAGTGGGCTTCATGATGAAGCCTGTCCTCCTGAATTACTCTTACTTTTGGAAATCTTGGACTCAGATTTCCTATAGAAAGTCACATGTACTTGATTTCAGTTAGCTTAATCCAGTTGTCTTTGTGTTCTTTCTGCGCTCTCTATAATGTGGAAAAGTCCAAAGAGTTTGAACCCAGGTTTTTAAACAAGGCTGGAGGTACAAAAGTGATCCGGAAACCTACTGACTTGTCCAGTGAGAAAACTGGAAAATCAGTCCTCAGAGCTGGTAGTTCATCTGTACTTACTTATGATTTGTTCCATCTCTCTTTCAATTAGTTCATCTTCTCATTTTCTTTGTGCAGCATGTATAATTTCAAAAGCCATCTTTTAAAACCCCTTGGTTACCTTTCCTCCTACACATGCAGAGCATTTGAAGGTAGATGTTGTCCAAGAAATTATGCTATGAGTCATTGTACAGTTTACTGACTAAATTTCACTGAAAGTTCTTGCTAACAAACAATGACTGTGCTTTCTCCTTCAGAACAGGGAATGCTGACAATAGATGATTAAAGCTATTTCCCTTCATCCCTTCTGTGCTTTAATTGAGCTCTCATTTTTTTTCTCAGGAACTGGTTAGCTGAGAACAGCCCCAATACAGTATTTCAGGCTGGGTCATTTTAAATGCATGGATATTGTGGGCCTAGGTTTGCCTCTAGCTTTTCTTCACTCTATTTGCATTACGAAGGGAAGGCCCTGGGGAAAAAGGTCATTCCACATTTCCTTTTCCACAAACCTTGTGCTAACTTTTCTGTACTGTCATGCCTGCAAGATCCCACCATTTTCTATATTACTCTTAGCACTAGTGAGGTGTAAGTTCACATTAGTGAGATAAATGCAGGGCAATGGATGAATTTAAAGAGCAGGCTTTCTGGACTTCGTGTTTGGCACCTTCAACTTGTGAAAAGCCAGGGTAGGATTCTCCTTCAGATTCAGGATCTCTGAATTTGGGTTTAAATTGACCTTTCTTTATGTTGAATTGCACCTGCCATTTTACTCCTTAGTCACTTTCTGATGTGAATTGTTCTTTACTACTCTGAAGAGTTTGGTGGTGTAGAATTTTGCTACCTTATTGTTCACCCACTTACCCAAATGATTTATGTTCCTGTGGAGCCTTACTGGTTTGCTATAGAAACAGGCTATTTACTCCTTCCTTTTGATTATTTATTCCTTTCTTTTGATTCTTATTTAGTCTTAAAAGTCCATGTTAAAGCAGTTTCTAAATCCAGCCTTGAGTTCTCTTAAGTCCTCTGCAGCAAATGCAACTTCTACAGTCTGGTCAGTTGCTCACAGGCTGTATTCATCTAACTTAAGAGTTGTTATCTGTCCATAACTTTGCCTCCCAAGCTCCTTTTCCTGCTAGCAGCATCCCCTTTTTAGATCTCAGTAAGAAACATGATTTTCTTCTGTCTCTGTCAAGAACCTTGTCTGGTGTAGCAGATGGCCTCTGTATACCCCCTGCTTCTACAGGCCCATTTCCTTTATTACATTAAGATCTTTGCAGTGGACATCCATCATTTCCATGGATCTCCACTTGACTTTAGCTGAATCTGGAAAGAAAATACAGGTTTTTTGATTACTGCATGTGAGTTCTCATATTTAAACTGATGTCCCCTTTAGGTTCATCCTTTCCTCATCCCTTTTAGTTGTAGTGTAATACGGCTTTTCTGCCTTGCCTCAGCAAAATTGCTTTTGTTCTGTAATACTGACAGTTTCCTCTCTTACCTCCCTGTTGTCCAGACTGGAAAAAAACCCAAGCAGCCTGATTTGTCCCCATAGCTGATCTGACTTTGAACAGGAGGTTGGACTCTTCAGGTCCTGAAGTATCTGAGGAGCAAATGGCTTTTGTAAGGGATTAGCAGCAGCTGCTATGAAGCCTGCTATGCCTCTTGAAGTTCTGGCTTATAAACCACATAGGTTACAAGAAACAGTAAGCTCAGTTGTCTATAATAAGATCAGTCAAAGACTGAAAAGACTGTGACACCTATTACTAGATATTTTTCAAAATTTCTTAGGCAGGAACCAAATTGTAATATACAAGTTTCACTTGGCTGACTGTGTAAGAACAATAAAAATACAAACCAGAAAGGTGTGGGACTGTTGGGATTTTTTTAAGCTTTAAACAGCTTCTCTGTGTAGGTGAGAAGTCAATCTCATTCTAATCAATCTAAATTGAATTGTTCTTTAACAATAACAAACCTTCATTCATGCTATCTATCTGTCTATAAACAGACTTGCATAATTAGTGTGTTCTATGCATTGATGGGAACAGAGTGCCAGAGTTTTGTAGCCGTAGTGATACACTTGTCCCAGTAAAAATTGCAAAGCTGTTTTTCATTTTCCTGTGCTGTTTCAAAATTAAATGGCACTCAGGCATATGAATCTGAGTCAGATTTATATGTTCAGCCTGAGATAGTGATTCAAGTATGGACCTTCTCATTTGAGTACAGATTAAAAAAAGAAATGACAGCATGCTATGAGTAGGAAGCTCTTTGTTCAAGTCAGACAGGCTGTGAGCATGTGAATTAAACTTAGGGCAAAGAGCCATGAACTTCTGAATTGTACCTCAATTATGTCATTGACTTTCTGTGTGGGGAGTTATAAATCCCTGTGGCTAACATTTCCTACGCTGGGTATGTACATCCTTATTTAGGACTTAAATTATTTGCAGACATGCTGAAGACCCACAGCTTCTATTTATTTTTAACGTCCTATACAACTTGTGAAGTACAGCCATCCATGCTTTTGTAGGCAGGTATCTTTAATTTGTTTAAATAGAATTTTACAGTTGGCAAATAGAGACAAACAACGTTCTTATTAAATTTGCTGTTCAATTTGTTGTGAGAACATTTGATTTTCCTTCATGAAAGCACACACAGAAAGTTACAGAAAAAAAACCCTTTATTTATTTTCAGGCAGTAGACAAGAAAATGTGAAATACTGTGGAGTAAATGTTTTGAAGTGACTTGGGGTCAAATTCAGTAAGTCATTAATACACAAAAAGTAACTATAAGGGAGCTAGGAGCATAGGTGTTTGTTATACTCAGTAAAGCCTAGAAATCAATTCAGTTCACTCTAACGTAGGTATGTTGGATAAGCTTTTGATGATAAGTATCTATTTCTTTTTGTGATGCCTTGAAAATTTAAGTATGAGTCTATGATGCCAAGCTTCAGCATGGACTGTAGCACGCTAGTGTATAAAGGATCACCTTTGACCCGTCCCTGACACTGAGTATTGCAGGGGAGAAAATTTGTCCAGTACCAGTTGGTACAACATGACAGTTCATAGCAATGAGGTTGCCATGGCAAACCACACTGGAATAATAAAATAGGGCCTTCTAATTAAGGAAATGATGTCTGAATACAAGAATCTCAACATAACAAAATTTAGGATACCCTCAGAAATCCTTAGAACTGTTTGTCAAATTATTCTTCATTTGGACAATTATATATACATACTTCTATTATGGGCAATTTTAATATGGATTAATTAATTGATTCATTAGTTGATCTATGATAATGATAGAAAAAGGATGTTTTCTTCTCTTTCAAAGATTAAACCCCACTATAGAGTTGCTTTTGTAATAAATAAGCAAAGAAATGTACCATTTCTGCATAGTTGATTTTTGGATGAGCTTCTTTGCTTGAGTTTTCCAGACTTCATAAAAGATCCGTTGGTCTTTTGCAGCTCTCAAGAGTCTGGAAAATAGATCTGCATATTTGCATTTCAAACATATACAGATGGTATGAAAGTGCAGTATATTTGTGATTCTTTGGAAAAGTTATCTTCAGTTTAGTTTTTTATTTTTCATTCCAATAATGATAAACCATGTTACGTTACATCATGTCATGTCACATCTTTCTAGTTTGGTCTTATTCTGTTTTGCTTATTCCATGGTAAATCAGAACAATATTATTTATGTTAATGTAGGTACATAATGTGACTAAGAGAAGGTGCTGGAGCGAGTACAGAGGAGGGCAACAAAGCTGGTGAGAGGCCTGGAGAACAAGGCTTATGAGGATCGATTGAGGGNGAGTGCTTTCATTAACACTTTTGTGCTGAAAACTGTAGGATACACAGGGAGGAGTAGAGTAGCTATGGCTATCCTATTAAGACTGTCTGTACATCATTTACCCTGTGTCAGGAATTTGAAAGAGACAGCCCTCATTCCCACCACTTTGTGTATTTCTTTGGCCTTCTGGATGATTTAATGTTGTGTCTTATGTATTTTCTTAAGTCTTCATATGGAAGCATCCCATATTTCATTGGGAAATCATTGCAGCAACCTTTTCTGAGCTCTGGATTTAATTTTCACTGTGGGACAAAAATAACAGGAAAACTAAGGTCCTTAATCTTTGAAGTCTGGAGTGCATCATGGAAGTGTTAAGTTTTCACTGAATGCAATAGGGGTTCATAAGTCTTCGCAGTACTTAGGAAGTCTTAGATTATAAAAAAAATTCAGTGCATTTATACCTAACCTGACTTATTTGTTTTTCTGAATCCAATGATAGATATCTCTCAGGCAAAAGGTAAATTAACAACAACAACAACAAAGATAAATTAAACAAACTGTGCAGATAGCTAAAAGACTAATTGTGGGGTTTACTGAATAGAGAGTTCCCCAAGGCAATGAGCATTCATCTGCTAAGTCTCATAAACACCTCATGAATCAGATGGATGTTGCCCTAAGAGGAACACAGTACTGCTGTTGGCCAGTAATTAATTTTAACTTGCTTAATAGAATAGCTAGTCCTTGGCTTTGCTGAAACTTCTACATTTTCCAGCTTAAATGAAATTATGTATGAATCCAAATTAGCATGTTATCCTGCCTCCAATGACTGTTTCACTCAGCCCACTAGAGGTCAGGGCTGTACTGCTAAGGCAGATCATTAAAAATCAGATAGGAAGAAATTACTTAAGATTTCACATAAGTGACATTTTTGTCAGAGGCTTCTAAATTTCAGAGATTTAAAAGATGTTATATATATTATTCAGTTAATATTAAATAAACCATTGTATTTAATACTGATGGATTAGGCTCATTTGGCAGACCCATGGTTATTATAAAACTATATAGCCTGATGAAGCAATGACAAAACAAAAACAAAAACAAAAAAGCTAATATGTTTTTACATCCATGTACCTCTGAGGTTTTGTTTAATTGTTGTTAAAGCTTCATTGCCGGATTTGTGATTGCATTTTGTACACTGATTATATAAGTGTCTACTTAAGGAAGATCAGAGACAAGTAGAAGAGACATTTCTTAGTTCTGTAGAACAGGGGTTAATTCCAGTCATGTGATCTCAGCTGCATTTTGAAGGAATGGGTTACAATAATTTAATAGCCCAGAAGATGGGCAAGGTCTTTGACATAACATTTCATATCTTGACACGCAGTCCAGGGGCTTTTGCTCTTTACTTGCTGGTTATAAGAACCTATTTTATTTTGCTGTGAATGAATAAAACATAACACATGATAAGTACTTTGTTAACATTATTTTATTCTACTCTTAAATAGTGTCCTTTTTGCAAAATTCATACATGCTAAAGTAAAAGGGAGCCATGAGGCTCATGGCAGATCTATACAAATGGTTGATGACTCTGACCACATAACCACATGAGGGAGCATCAGTATATATCAAAGCCAAGGGAAGGCAGACGGGAGCTTGATGCTGCTTGTGGTTTAAGAAAGGAGTCCTTCTTTCTCCTGCTGTCTTAACTTGTAAGCCTATAATAGCTAGCTCCACCTTGTGACGAAAAAAGGAAATCTGAACAGAAGAGAAATTAGTATTCATCCTGAGACTAGTATTAACACTTAGTCCTTTGGCATTGCTTGCTATGAAATCAGCATCTAAAATATCTAAACCATCTCTCTCAAGTGACCAGACTTCAGATGCAGAGGATTAATTTGTCGGATTGCTGTCTGTCTGTATGTTGGATGTGTACTTGCAAGTGAGGGTGAGTGACAGAAGCACTAGCTCCTTGCTGTGTGCGTGGCATCACAGGAGGGATGCACACCTGCATTTGTAATCAGTACGCATACTCTATGGTATGTGTGCTGGGGGAGCCACAGGGAAGGGCTGATAGTGCACAGGGGCTGCTGCAGAGGGCTGTGCAGTGGGATCATGCTTCTGGCTTTGCTGCCCTTCTACCAGCCCAGTAGCCAGTTTTCCCAGCCAGTAATCAGGAAATCTCAGACCAGAGTGATGTGGTATCTGACATGTTGGGCTCTGGAGCAGTGAAGCTGCAAAAAAACCCACTGAAGGGACCATGGCAGAGCCAGAAGTTTGAGTGTCAAACTGAGTGTGAGAGGTTTGACAGGTCTGCTAGTACTTTTTTTTTCATATTTTTCATAGGGTGAAACTTCCCTCCTTCCCCAGGTTTTTGAAAAAGTTTCACATGCACAATTGTGTATTTATCCAGAATAAATTAGATTATTTCCATTATATTTGGCTTAATTATTCTTTTAGAAATCTCATATTTACAACACTTGATTAAATTTGAACAATGGGAGTTGTTGTTATGTTTCTGAGCACTTCGAATAATATTTGTGGGAGAATGTAATGTATGTAATTTTCTCAGTGACATCCAATGATAGGACAAGGGGTAGTGGATGCAAGCTGGAGCATAGGAGGTTCCACTTAAATATGAGGAAAAACTTCTTCACAGTGAGAGTGACTGAACACTGGAAGGGGCTGCCCAGGGAGGTTGTGGAGTCTCCTTCTCTGGAGACGTTCAAAACCCGCCTGGACGCATTCCTGTCTGACCTGCTCTAGATGTTCCTGCTCCAGCAGTGGATTGGACTAGATAAGCTTTCAAGGTCCCTTCCAATCCCTGGTATTCTGTGATTCTGTGATGTAGTGAATGGGTTTGCACATTTGGCAATACCATGCAGCAAAGGAAAACCTTTTGACTATGTGCTGGAATTTATCAGCCTTTTGTGTTCACCTTGTGTTAGTGAACTGAAGTTGAAAAAAGCAAAGTGGAAACTTGTAAATTCTTCATGGAACTATAAAATGGTACAGAGCAAACATATCTATCCTTGTGAGCATGCAGGGCAATATATACCATGACAAGAAAAGGCAGAGACCCTTTTCTGTTATGTGTTCATGAACAACGTGGCAAAATGAATTCTACCAGATTAGGTGTATAGTTTGATACGCTGTACGTGGAGCTTGTTCACTAAAAGTTCCCACAAGGGAGCGGCAGCTGCATGATGCAGTGTTTTTTTTCTGGAATAGTTTGCTCTTCCAGTAGACAAGGAAGATGAATAAATCAGTGAGGTGATTTATAAGAGTCATTGATTATTTGGTATCATAGACTTTATTCAACTTTTGCTAGAGCACCCTGGCAGACCAGCATCATCTTGTTTTGGTGTTTACCAGGCCTGCCTGGCTGGCCCAGTGTCTCAGTATGATCAAGTTGCCATTCTGAAGCTTCAGTTGCTTTAAGCCTTTTGACTCACACATTCTGCTTTTCTCATGATACTGTCTTTCAGGATACCCAATTTAAGAAGAGTTGTTCAGTGCATCTTTGTCCTACTACTTATGCCAAAATATATGCCAAAGTAAATATCAAGCATTGCTGCTGCGTAGAAGTCATGTGTAGATAGTGGAGCTGATAGCCTTAGCAATCTCATGCAGCTTCTTGCATGTCGGAAGCTTTCTGAAACTAATTTGGTTACCCAATACTTGGCAAGAGTTGGGGTAGTGAGGCTCTACACAGGGAAGAATGGCAGTCTTTTTATCCATTGGGATAGGCTGATGGAATGCAATAGTCTGAGGCTGGCTATCCAGGGCCAGTTTTCTACAGAGAGTTTCAAAGGTGTCCCTCTGTATGGGGAAGTTCATCCATTGCTCATCATCCCACTCATACACAATGTAGTCTTGCCAATGGGTCCTTCCAGTCTTAGACCTCCCTTCTCTTGAGAGGTAAAGTGTAGCAGACTTGGACACTCCTTGTTGTTATTGGCCTTGGCAGGTGTGCTGGTTTTGACTGGGATAGAATTAATTTTCTTCATAGTAGCTAGTATGAGGCTATGTGTTGGATTTGTGCTGAAAACACAATCAGAGTTGATAATGCAGGGATATTTATGTTATTGCTGAGTAGTGCTTAGACACAGCCAAGGTCTTTTCTGCTCCTCGCCCCACCCGTCAATGAGCAGGCTGTGGAGGCACAAGAAGCTGGGAGGGGACACAGCCAGGACAGCTGACCCCAACTGACCAAAGGGATATTCTGTACCATATGCCATCATGCTCGACATATATACTAGGGGGAAAGTTGGCCAAGGGGGTGCTGCTCGGGGACTGGCTGGGCATTGGTCGGTTGGTTGCTGGTGCACAATTGTTTTTCATTTGCATCACCTGTCTTTTTTGGGTTTTATTTCTCTCTTTCTTTTTTTTTTATTTAAATTGCATTTTTATTATTATTATTTATTATAATAATATTATTATTATGCTTTTTATTAAACTATTTTATCTCAACCCATGAGTTTTCTCAATTTTACACTTCCAATTCTCTTCTGTCCCACCCTGCTGGGGAAGAGGGGCCGTGAGCTGTGGCTGTGTGGTGGTTAGTTGCTGGCTAGGATTAAACTATGACAGCAGGGAAGTCTGGGCCTCAACAGCGGTTTTCTTTTGCATATTGCTGAGTCCCAGAACCAGACATGAGATGTGTGCATTGTGGATCCTCTGCTGGCTAACGGTTTTGCTGCCCCCAAGAAGATAAGCCTGACAAAGCATGGAAGGCTGTCTGGATACAAGTAACAAAAACTCAAACCAGGAGGAGCTTTGGGAATGTGAGCATTCGGAAGCAGCATGTTAAGACACAGTGTGCTCAATGGGCTGCAGTTTTTCAAGAACTGTTACAGCATGGGCCCTTTCTACAAGGTACAGTCCTTCAGGAATGGTCTGTTCCATCATGGGTCTCCCATGGGATCACAGGTCCTGCCAGAAAACCTAGCCCAATGTAAAGCTTCTCTCCACAGGCTGCAGCTCCTGCCAGGAGGCTCCACCAGTGTGGGCTTTCCATGGGCTGCAGCCTCCTTCAGGGCACACACAACCTGCTCTGGTGTGGGGTCCTCCGCAGGGTGCAGGGTGGATATTGCTCCACCATGGACCTCTGTGGAATGCAGGCAAATCTCTGGTTCAGCACTTGGAGCACTTTCTCTCCCTCTTTCTTCATGGATCTTGGTGTCTACAGAGTTGTTTGTCTTGCATTTTCTCACTCCTTTCTCCCAGTTGCTGATGAGCAGTGTTTTTGTTTGCCTTTTCTTAAATATGTTATCACAGAGGTACTACCAACGTTATTGGTTGGCTTAATTTTGGCCAGTGGGGCATGTGTCTTAGAGCCAGCTATAACTGGCTCTGTCTGATATGATGGCAGCTTCTGGAATCTTCTCAGAGAAGCCAGCCGTACAGCCCCCTGGTACCAAAACCTTGCCACATAAACCAAATACACCTAATTTGGACATGAATTAAGTTTATCTGTAGGAGCCTGCAGCACCCACAACTTGCTACTGAAATAGGAATGTTCCTTGTAGCAAATACTTGCAAGAAAGAAGTTAGTTTTATCAGTTATGACTGTAACCCTGGAGATTCATGTGTGTCTGTATTGGCTGTGCTATGTCACTGGAAAAGCCATTTTCTGGTGGCCAATAAATGGTCAATAAATGTCTGCCCAGTCTGAAATCTTATATTTGTAGAAGTGTGAAGGACTTGCAGCCGATGGAAGTTCATCATGGGAAACTGTGCTTTCAAATGTCACAGAATGCTCCGTACACTCAGGAGACAAATACTATTTCATTTGCCATAAGTAAGCATGAAAAATTACCCTGAAATACACAGTTTTGTCTTCAGAGCAGTGTTGAATAGCCTGTAATGAATAATGTATGAGAGTGAACACAGAGCAAACAAAACATTAAACAATTGGTCATTGGCATGTTGGTGGTCTGTGGGCAGAGAAAATGACACAGGATTTGATAGAAAATGAATGGTTACATGATCTGGTCATCAGAAATCACACTGACTGTGGGTTTTACCTCAAAGCATTGCTCCTGCAATATGTCAGTTCTGGCTGAGGGAGGTCTGCTCTCCAGATGTCAGCAAACCAGCATCACACAGGTGCCAGGTTTCTCTCGTGTAGCCAATGCTCTTTTTCGCACAGATGTTTTTCCACAGAGGTTTTTTGAAAAGCGGTACTTTATTCTATTGTTTGGTGAATATTGAATGGGTTATTTCCAAATTTCCTCACACTTTCATTAAATTGATACTCTATTTATTTTATCAGTTTTAATTACTACAGTCAGGAAAATTTGTCCATGTGACTGTATGAGAAAAAGTTGTTATCATTAGTACCTCTTTCCCTGTTTGGAGGTCTTTGTGATAATTTTTTGTTCAGCTCCTTTGGTTCAATGTCACATGTTCCTCACACAGGTTGTCAGTCTAGTGCTGGCATAGCCCTGTATAACAAAAATGTTGCGTAGAGAGGAGCTATTTTAATTAGCTTAAGATATTCTATTTTTACATCTGAGCAGTACTGAAATAACTGCACTGAAATTCAAGATAAAATAAATATGATTACTGAAACTGATTGATGGCATATAAGATACATAATTAATTGGACTGACTGATAAGCTTTGCCTCTTAATGTCGTTGCTTCACACTTGTTCTATTTATCCAAAGAAAAATAAGATGAAAATATACCCAGTAAGGAATAATTATTTCGTATTTCCAGTTGTTATTTTAGAAAAAAACCCACACTTTCCAATCAGTCCCACTGTAAGAAAAAAAGCAACCTCTGTAAACATGGAGAAAGTTAGCCAAGCATTTAAATGGAAAGTCTAAAACTGCATGAGGGAATGGGAGAGGTCTCAGTAAAAAACAGATTATGTTGTTCCCTCGTTATATGTCTGAATTGCTTCTGATAGATTTTCCTTTCTTATCCCCCCNCTTTGATTCAAACGGGGTTCCTTCTGACTGGATTGTACTGCTTTCTGGTTGGAGAGCTTTCTGAATAAAGCTGAAGCTGATCTACCAATCATCTGGATTGCGTCTGGCTTCACTGCTCCTGGCCGCGGCAGTAGGGTTTCCAACTAGAATTATCTTGCAAACCCAGCAAGAATGAACTAAATTGTGTACAGTTCTTTTTTCACTGCTACTTTTCCTTTTGTTCCTTTTAGTCTTAGAATAAAGTAAATAACATTAAAGATTTGTACTCTTTTTTTGGCTTTTTTCTACTTGTCTGTAAGTTTTAGAACATCTTCATTGGAAAAATGATGAAATGTCAGAAAGGGAAGAAAGATAAATTATGACCATATGCAGGGGGACACTTCTGATCTTTACTAACTCATTTTTATTCACTAGTGAAAAGAAGGAAAGACATTTCAAGTCATTCATTTCCATGCTTTCTAAACACCTTTTGGTAGAGAGTTTGAATAGAAAAAATACTTTCTCACAATATCTCATAATGCAAAAAACCACAAAAAATGGGCACTGTCCCCGTGGCAAAAATGCCTTTGTTCCTATCTTAGATGTCCATACCAGGATTGCATCACCCTCTGGAGTTTCCCGTCTTTCCCTTGTGTTCATTGAGGGGCCCTTGCTCTTCAATAAAAATTTTAAAGTAGTCAAATGGATGGAAGATGGTCTGTGTAACTGTTAGAAATGGTGGTCTAGATACAAACTCTGGCTTATCCTGTCCCTGGGCTGATGATTGTGGGGAACAGAGGAAATATTTTTATAAGATCCATCTATACTTATATTTCCTTCCTCTTTCCTTCCTGCACTTTTCTTTTCAAATCCATGCAGGTTGACCTATAATTGAAATATCCTTCTTTATTTCAGATTTCCAGTGTGAGAGTAGGATGTTTCGGAGCCCAATGTTTGACATACCTCTCCCAGAGAGATGTGAGCAGTTAATACCATCAATAAATCCTCTGTGTTTCTGACTCGTGTTCAGCTGTGTCTTACATGTTTCTTGCTGAGTCACTGTATGGCCTTCTCCCTGACTTCCTATTTTAGTCTTTTCATGTTTAATGGGAAATTATTTTGGCTGCAGGCCATACTTTTCTGTATTTTTTGTGTATTAAGTATGATGAAGGAACATGATGTGAAAACATGGCAAAACGAGGCACAAGATGATCACAAGAAAGTCTTTTTTTGAACTAAACATACCACTTGACAGGTGTGAGAAGAAATGTTGCCAATGAACACTGAGGCCAAAAAGTTGTTGAGTACCTCAGCCTTCTCCTCATCTGTTGTTACCAGTTTGCCAGTCCTGCTCATGGTATTTATCATATTTATCTATTTACATTTAGAGGAAAACTTTACAAGAGAAACCTTCTCACCTTTGATACAAGTAGTGGAATAATTTGCCTTTTGATCTGGCTTCATATGTAATTATGGAAAGATGTTCCCACACTAGGCTGCTATGCTCTTAGGAGGAACGATGAAACTAAGAAATAATGTGACTTTCTTCCATGGCCTGCCATTGTTTCCTATCTTAGATGTCCATATCAGGGTTGCATCACCCTCTGGAGTTTCCTGGCTTTCCCCGGTGATTGTCGAGGGAGCCCTGCTGTTCAGTTCAGATTTGTAAATTTTTGAGTAGCTGAAAGACAGTGAGAGAGACCTCTGTTCAATGGTATGAAAATATAATTCCTAAAAGGATTCAAGTGATTCCTCTCATTTTGGTGTGTTCATCACAGGTAGAGCAATGAACCATGCCATGGAAGTATCTATTTTTTAACCATAATGATGTTTCTGATAATCTAAAGTCAGGTGAGATGGATCCAATGTCTAGCCTCTGTTTCTGATGGTCAAATTTGTTACAAAATCAACGTTCAGTAAGGAAAGCTAGAGCAAGCTGATGACACCAAAGTCTATAGGGTCTTATATAGGTTGAGAACGTTGCCAAATATTGTCAGTGAATTCAGTATTCAAAGAGGTATTGAATAGCTTCTGCAGCTTTCTTCACTTACCTGAATGCAGATGTTTGTATTTCTGGCAAATAGGTGTTAGCACTTCTGGTAGGATTGTTTTAAGTTTACTTTTTATCTGCTTTTTGAACAGGAATGAACTTTGGATAGAAAGTTTTAGAAACCTGGAGAAGCTTAATCTTTTCCTGTGTCCCCTGCATTAGATGGTGTATGTGTTGCGGATTTGCACATGTGAAGCTGGCACTTCTCTAGGAATTCTGGACGTACAACAGTCAGTAGGTCATTGCTTGGAACAGTAGGATGGCAGGGTATTGCTGTGTAACACTGAAAGCAAAGGCTGAGAAGTAGCCTGAATATTCACAAACAGTCTGTTTCTCCTTGAGTCATAGCCCCAGAGGTTCCAACATTAGCTATGTTGCTTTAATCCAGTCTGGAGAACTATGCAGCTGTTTCTCATGACTGATTCCTAGTAATTCTTTTATAGTATTTGAGTTTTTTTGCCACGGTGATTCAGTTATGGAAGAAGCTTGGCAATATTCATTGGCACCCTCATCCCTTTTCTGTGTTTACTAGAATGAAGTCATTGACATATGGGAACATTTATATGATTGTGTCAGACAAGCTAGACTGAAAGCAACAGACAGATGTCTTATGAGTTAAACATGCAAATCCTTAATATAAATGTAATTGTAAATGATGAAGCAACTAGACTAATGAAGATGAAAAATGACCGTATTAAAAATGACTGGAATCTGATCTCATTCCTTCTGGGAGAGTTTTTGTGAATTGAAATATTATCACAAAGACAGTGTGTTTCTCGTTTAGTATAATGCCTGATAATTAGGACATTCTTTGTTATTATTGTGTTCTACATGAACATCTTTTTGTATGCCAAAGTGGAACTTTTAGGCACAATTTTTTATTTGGATACAGCACCAAGTAGATGCCAGTAACAGGAGTTTTGATTCATACTATCAGTAAATTTAAAATACCAACAATTGACCTAAAGCTGTATGATCAAAGTAACAAAAATAAAATTCTAGCTTTCTCTTGTGCATTATTTTCATCACTGGGAACTGCAAGGCCTGGTTTTGAACCACTGCTGCCACAGGCTGCAGCACAGCTGAGTCGATCAGACTTAATATGAAATGCATTTAATTATAGCAGAAGAGCTTCATTTTTGTCTAGCAGACAGCCTCATCTGAGCTATTTTTTTAAAATTCCTCTACAGGCAGTGGAGAGAAGTAGATTGAGGTCATGGTCAGAGGCCTACTTTAAGGCATCGTGCCCCTGGGCAGCTGCTGAAGGAGGTGTCCCTTTATGCCCCATTCACCCCATTTCTCCTTTTGTGTCTCTTTCAGCAGCTGCTGAAATGAGCAGGTTCAGGGTCCAAGCATACTATTGGTATCCATGAAGGGATGCAGAGGCATGTGGAATGCAGAAACAACTCTTTTTGTGGCATTTCAGGTTCCTGTTGCATAAAGGCACCCATGTAACCATGGTTAAAAATTATCAGAATGAACTGAACTACCTGTAGCAGGAGCCCAGACAAATAGTTTAGTTATTTTCCTGGGGAAATAGAGTTAAGTAAGATGAATCCCAGTCTTAGAGTACCGAAGACTTATGGTCAACAAAAATGCAAAATTTAAAGTATTTACTTGACAGGCTGTGTGATAACTGTGGTGTGATAAGTTTCTTCTTAATTTCATTCTTTACAATTTTTTCATAAAATAGGAAATAAGAGAAGACTAAATGAGTTACAGATGAGCATGCATTTGTAAATATTTACATAATTGCTTATTTTCATAGAAACACAGAGTGGTTGAGGTTGGAAGGGACGCCTGGAGGTCATCCGGTCCAACCACCCTGCTCAAGCAGGGCCACCTTCACCCAGTTGCTCAGGATTGTGTCCATTTGGGTTTTCAATATCTCCGAGGATGGGGGCTTCACAATCTCCATGAGCAAGCTGTGACAGTGCTTGGTGACCCTCACATTAAAAAAAGTGTTTCCTGATGTTCAGATGACACCTCCTGTGTTTCGGTTTATGCCCATTGTCTCAAGTCCTATCATAGGGCCCCAGTGAAATGACCTTGGCACTGTCCTCTTTAAACCCTCCCTTCAGGTGCTCATACACATACACGTGGATAAGATGCCCCTGAGCTTTCTTTTCTGAAACCTGAACAATCCCAGCTCTTTCAGCCTCTTTTCAAAAGAGAGATACTCCAGTCCCTCCATTCATCTTCGTTGGACTCTTTACAGTATGTTCATATCTCTCTTCTACTGGTGAACTCATAACCTGACACAGAATTCCAGGTGTGGTCTCACTAGTGATGAGCAGAGAGGAGATACTCTTGACCTGCTGGAAATACTTTGTCTAATGCAGCCCAGGATGACATTGACTTTCTTTGCAATGAGGATACATTGTTGGCTCATGTTCAAATTGATATCCACCAGGACACCCAGCTCATTTTCTGCCAAGGTTTTTCACCTGGGTGGCCCCCAACATATACTGGTGCCTGGGGTTGTTTTTTCCCCAGGTGTAGGATTTTGTGCTTTACTTCATTCAACAACAACAACAACAATTACAATTTTTTCAACATTTAGAAAAAAGAATATTTTAAACAGTTGCAACCATGATATACCTTCCTGAAACACAGGATACCATGATATATGGTATATCATGGTATATATGATGATATATGGTATACCATATGATATATGGTATACCATGATATATGGTATATACCATGATATTCCTTCCTGAAACACAGGGCTTTCTCTACTTCCTCATGTTTTCCCCTACTGCTGTTGTTTAGTTTGTCTGGGTTTTTTTTTGGTATAGATTTCTGAGCAAAAGGCAATATAACACTGACTTGAAGAGTACAGTTACAGTATTTTGTGGTTTACATTGGTAGGTAGCTAAGTCCCACGCAGCTGCTCGCTCACTCTCCCCCAGTGGGAAGCAGAAGAGAATTGGAACAGTAAAAGTGAGAAAACTTGGGGGTTGAGATACAGCTTAATAGGTAAAGCAGAAGCTGTGCACACAAGCAAAGCAAAATCGTGCATTCATTGACTACTTCCCATCGGAAGGCAGGTGTTGAGCCATCTCTGGGAGAGCAGGGCTCCATCACACGTATCAGTTAACTCGGGAAGACAAATGACACAACTTCCTCCTTCTTCCCCCAGCTTTTATTGCTGAGAATGATGTCATATGGTATGGGATATCCCTTCGGTCGTTTGGGGTCAGCTGTTCCCTCCCACCTTCTTGTGCCTCCACAGCTTGCTCATTGATGGGGGGAGGTGAGAAGCAGAAAAAACCTTGACATTGTGGCAACACTGCTTAGCAATAACTAAAATATTGCTGTGTTATCAATACTTTTATCATCACAAACCCCAAACCATAGCCCTGTACTAGCTGCTATGAAGAAAATTAGCTTTGTCCAACAGAAGCTAATGCAAGCATATTCAGTGGTGTGAACCAATGCACATCATTTCCTCGTACTATTTATAATTCTAATCATAGCAAGTGATTCCATCAAGTGATTTATAAGGAGGCCATATGCTCTAGGAGGATGCTCTGCTACAAAACTGACATGTCAGTCTGAAATTCTGGGTTCAAAGTATGATTTTTGAATAACTATTAGAATGATTATTCTAATCATTGTGAGTCTGCAGGTAAACAACATTCCCTCCCATTGCTCATTAGTCTATTCTGCTTTAAGCAGAGGAAAGGAGAAGAAAGCAGGATGGCTGATGAGGTTGCCTTCCCTCTCCTTTCCCCCTTTTTCCTGTGAGGACAGCTGAATTTGCTATTTATCAACTCCTGAAGTGGCAAAATTGCAGTTTTGTAATTTAAATAAAGCGTTATCAGTTTTTGTCTGCCTTATATGCCACAGTCTTTAATAGACCAGTTCAGAGAGTGATTTGTATCAGGTTTAGCACCTACTTTTTTCCCTCCACTGGAGACAATGAGGAATTCTGGGGTGGAATTTTCATGATCAAACCTGTTTTATGATGTCTCCATTCCATTGAGAAACTGGAACATTTTAATCCTAATTTAGCTCTTCAGAGCAGGGGTTTTGACTCATAATACAGTTTAGTGTGTCATCCACCATGAGAGACCCTTCATGTTGCCTGAGACTTCCAATCACTATGATAATACAAATCATAACAAACTAAAGAACATCTGCAGGCGATTATAAAAAGACAATACATAACTGGGTAGCTGTTAAGAGATTTCATCAGCCTATTTTCAGAACAAGCAGAAGTTCAGGCTTTGGGAGTGTCCCTGTTCTGCAAAGCTGACTCACACTTGAGTACTTTCACTGTTCAAAATTTGAGCTGGGCTTATGCCATAGTGCTGGGATGTCTTCTAAAATGCTCAACTTCCAGTTGTGGACAGAGTGGAATGATGTGGCTTTGTATATGGCCCACTGTAGACAATGTCACCCTGGTTTGGTCATATCCAGAAGATCCATTGGGAGATTCTAACTTACTTCTGTGGGAAAAGTGGTGGTAAGGAGGCAGGGAATACAGCTGCACATGTATGTATTGTGCAGTGGGAACTATCTACCAGGTATAGGGATAGATATGAACAGGAGCTTTAATTTATACACTTCCTTTTCCAGTTTTCATCATGTGATCAAAGATTATATATGTGCATTGATCTGCTTTTTCTGGCAGCCCACCAGTATATGTGTCTTTTTGAAAGATGTATCTTTATTCTCTCAACAGAGAAGGAAATACTAGTTTCACATAAGTTTTAGGGATATTTGCAGCAAGTAATTTTTCTCAAATTCTGACTAATCCCAGATTAAATAAATTGTACCTAAGAAAAGATTGTGCCTTACAGAGATAATACTTTGACCTTACTATGGCAGACAAGTGTGAAGTATACTACAAAATATTAGTCAGTGGGGAACAATGAGGTTTGATGGCATCCTTGACCCGTCCAAATCAATGTGAGTCATCAATATGTATTTGTTTTCTTGCATGATTTCTTTTGCATTCTATGACTTTGAAAATAATCCCAGCATAAGTCTGCATTCTTAGAATATTTATATGCCTAGGAAAACTGTAGGGGAAAAAAAAAGGAAATGTAATCAGCCCCCATAATTTCAATTGTTCTTTTTTACAGCTAAAACACTTTGCTTACTTGTGGTGGTAAGAAGACAGTCTGACTGCATGACTAATTCAGTCAATAGCAAAGGCGGTGAGGTGGGGAAGGAAGGTGGGAGTGAACTACTTACATGAGAATTGGTCATTGGTGTCAGAATCAATCCAGATTCCAGCTCTTATGACCTGAAAACCACATTTTCCAGTAAAACTTGAGTCTCTGACTAAGAAGCCAGATCCTTAATTATTAAGTTATTGCCTGTCTGTTTGGTATTACATAAACTACTTTGGGGTTTAGCCAGGCTATAGCAGTGAATCCAGATGCTTTTTACTAAGGCATCTGGACTACCACTACCATTAAGATAGTATACTATAAAGCCTTAGAAAATATGCAGAGAGAATCTTTAATAGTAAAACTTCAGATTCCTCACTCAAAATAAAACTTTTATTTTTACTAACTCAAGTAAGTATGTCTTTAACAACATTTTATTGTGGGAGTAAATGAAATAAGAGGAAACACAGAACTTGTTGAGTGCTGAAATTTGAGTAAGGCTTTAAGTGAGTAGCTGCATTTGAGCTTCTGCGGAAATGAGGCATGTAGGTAAGTCCCTTTCTATGAGGTTAAGTATATATGTCTTGAGGTCAAAGCCAGAAGCAGAAGCTTTGGTGTCCTGTCCCATACTTCAGGCATAGGCATTAAAATGAACAGGAGCTTTAATTTATGTGCTCCTTTTTCCAGTTCACTTTCATCATGCCATCAAAGGATGTATATATGCTGTGATCTGCTGACAGTCTACCAATATGTGCTTCTGGGTGAAGGATTTATGTTTATTCTCTCAAGAGAGAAGAAAATATTAGTTTCATATAAATTTAAGGGGTATTTGCAGCAATTAATTTTTCCCAATTATCCCGATTGTATTCTGTGTACTTCTGTGTAAAGTCTTAGCTTTATTATAAAGCACTTCCCTATTTTTTTCTCAAAACCATACACATTCTTTGTGTTCATGTGATGAAAAAAGCCTGTATTGCCATAGTCACCCCATATCACCATGGCAGCTATTTCCAGCTCAGCATACTCTATCTCATTTACCTGTAGAATTCCTTCTGGGTAATTTTTTTTTTTAATCTAATTTATCTCTTCTGGACCCAGGGAAGTTACAATACGTAAATTCTGCCAATGGCTAGTTTCCCAACAGAAAATCTCCAATCCCAAATTTAGGCAAGCTTCCTATTATTTCCGATTTCCAGGAGGTATACATTCTTCACTAAGTCTAATCTGAAAACTATGGTCTGTAGCTTCTTAAATTATAACTGGTTCAAAATTAAGGCAAGAATTAATGGAGAAAGTTCTCAGTTTCCACAAGCATAAAGAATTCCTAACATGAGAAGCAAGGTAAAAAGCAGACAAGCAATAAAAGTAAAGTGAAAATGCTAGATATATTTGCAAACCTGACATCTATCTAGAGCTATTGGCTTAGAATGCTAGCGAGGGGTGCCAGGAACAAATATAAAACAAGTTCATTGCTTGCATATGAATTTTTAAAGGCCATGTGTTAAGTTAATGTACTGCCGATAACTTATCACATTTTCTGTCTAGACATCCAAGCTAATGTGGGGAATATTTTCATGTGATTTTTCCCTCTGGATTCTTCCCCCCCCCACAACAATGCTATTTTTCTGCTTCTGTGCTGCGAAGAATAATAATGGAAACTTGCTGTCAAGAAAAGACGTATGCGAGCCACCTCCTTACCTTTTCATGATGCAGTGTGGAATATGGAGCTTTGGGCACTGAGATGATGAATTTAAATTTGAAAGCAATCCTCTCTTCCTTGCTTAAAATCTATGATAAGCTGTATATTTTTATACTGATTCTTGAGAGGCTTAGTATATTTATTGTTTTGCATCTCCTGTATTCCACCTGGATTATAGATGGGTTACTAGAAAAGAAAGACACTACTCCTGGCCTTCCACTGGACTTTTATACTATTGTGGAATTGTTCACTTAGATAAGGTTCCATATCAGGAGGAAGGGTCTTGAATCTATGATGATTTAGCTGCTCCAGCAAGAGGTTTTTCTTTAACTTTCTATAAAACCTCCTTCAAAACCTCTTTTATTAATAAGGTTCCTCTGCTGAAAGAATAAAAAGTGGCAAGTCTGGTAACTGTCTAAAAAATGCTACACAAATCTATCTTAATTGTATAAGTTTTAGCCATTCGGCAACCCTTATAACATCCTATGTTCTTCACTAGATTTATAGAGTAGCTGGATGAATGTCATTTAGAAGTCCATGTAATATTTTGTTTATATTTTACCCCATTGTCAGTCTGGCTCATGGAATTGATTACATCTTTTTACATTAAAATTATGATAAATTTTCCTAACAGTGAGAACTGGACAGATATCCTTGCTAATCTGTCAAGTTTCTCAGAAGCTTTCAACAGTATTGGCAAAGAGGTATCTTGCTTGAAGGAGAAGTAATATCCAGGCTAGTGCAGTAAAAAAAATTTCTTGAGAAATGTATCTTCTGAGTAGCAAAACAGGCCTACCCCTCCAACATTTGATCTTGCACTTGTGGTGTTACCTTTTCTCTTTCAAGATCTTCATGCCTGTCAGGGAGTAGGGTTGCTCTGCAAGGGAAAGTGAGCTCAGAGCAAAGGACAGAGACCTTCAGACAAGAGCTCCCTCCCATGGAACCCAAAGAGGAGGAGCACAGCAGGTCTGTGGGAAAATAAGGGCAGCCAATGGCCCTGATTGCTTGATAGGTTTGTGGTGATGGACTTGGTGTGAAGCCAAGCCATGAAGGCAAGTCAGCAGGTGAGCATAGGCAAGGACCATGGGTCAGGAGTGAGCCCAGAGGCATCTCCCAGGCCAGGAAGAGCTTTTTCACATAGCTCTTTTACAGCAACTGCCCCCAAAGTTATAGTGATACCGCACTGGAGCAGGTCTTGAATACTGACAGCCAAAGTCTGTAGGAGGGAAGAGGCTACAGAACCTGTTGGTGCACTCAGCGAGCTGAAACCGAGGGAAAAGGAGTCAGTGATAAATGAGAGGCCAAGACCACTGAAAGAATCTCAGTGACTGGTTTTGTGTTTGAATATCTGTAGCCTCAGTTGGTCAATTTAGTCTGCAGTTTAGAAGTAGCCCAGGTTTCTTCTGTCATGTTAAGGTAGGTCTTCCCATCAACTGTACCAGGTGAAAGTACAGAGAAGAATTAAGAGGAAAGATATGAAATTGCATCTGTGCAAAGACAGAAGACTATAACTCTTAATGCTGAAAAAGGTGTCATTAGGGGAATTTGAGAGTGATCCGTAGTCTGACAGTTAAAGAAAAGGTGAATAAAGAATGATTATTAACAACTTGTCACAATTAATTTCATTAATGTGTTTTTTTCTTTCTTTTTAAAGAGATAGTTGCTGAAAACCTGAAGATAAGATAAGCAGAAGGAAGTACGTTTTACATAATGAACAGCTAAATCATGAAGCTTTTATGGCAGCAGAAACCTAAGTCAGAAGTAGTCAAAAACAGTTCAGCTACTTTGTGGACAATAAATCCACAGATGACAAGTAAAATTCATAATCTAGATGTGACTTTTGGTTCAGAGAGTCCATAAACTATTGACTGCCAGCAACTGGAAAGATGTGCTAGGGAAAAAAATCCCTCAGCATCAGACATATTTGTTACATAGTGTAATAATGTTAAGGTAGTTAATTGTGCCTTCACAATATTTTGTATTCACTAGAGTAATTTAACTTGGCTGGGCACGAGTCTTTTAGGTCTTAAGATGTTTGAAATAATGCAGTTCAGTGCTGCATGTTTTCTCAGTTATTACCTGTGCCAACATCAAACTTAGAATCATGAAATCTTCTTGGTTGGAAGGGACCTTAAGATCATTGAGTCCAACCATCAACCTAACACTGCCAAAACCACCACTGAACCATGTCCCTAAACTTGTCCTTCAGGCAAACTGGCTTCCTACGGTGCTTTTCATCAAAATACCCAGTGATTCAGGCCAGGGATATCTAAAAACTGTCCTAAATCTCTAGGTTGATGATTTTCTTCCCTGTGCAAAGCAATACTCATGAAGTTTTCCTGGCAAAGTCTGAGGATTTGGAAAGAAGTCATTGGGGAACTAAGGATCATTACAAATTTCAGCATATTTTTTTCTTTCATATTGTTTTGTTGGTTTTTTTTTGTGTGTTTTTTTTTTTAAAGATAAATACATGTGACTATGTATTTTAAAGAATAACCTAGTGCAGTGTGAAAATAAACAATCCCCTCAGAAAACTCAAACATCAAACCAAATAAAACGTGAATTGCAACAGGACAAAGCTGTCCTGTTTCTGGCTGTTTGCTCTTTTTGATCCTGGAGAACTGACGAGAAGAATACACAACAGTGTGTACTCTTGTGCTCCCCTTTCTGTCCAAGTGAAAGTAGCTCAGATTCTACTGTAATAATCACATAAGAGAATAAATGTAAAACAGGGCAGATGTCAAAGTTTATGCCAAAACAAGTCATATTACACCATGTTCAATCAGCAAAACAGTAATAACTTCTTTTCCGTCCTTCCCTCCTAAAAAAGAATAAGCGGAGATTTGCAAGTCCACTGTAGATCCAAACTGCAAATGCAGTAGTTCTTTATGTCTTTTAACTTTTATTTCTGGGAACTCATGAGCTGTCTTTAAATTCTTACAATGCTGTTCACGAGTATATATATCTCAAAATTTTGTATTGTGAAATAACACAGAACCCATTTTATTTTCCAGTCCTGTTTGTAGAAAGAATAGTCTTAAATTTATCTGGCCAGATAGTCAAGTAAAATGACTTGACACTGTGTCAAATGACTCTGCTCTGAGGATGTAAGTCTATAGTCTACTGCTGGAACAAGAAAAGAAAAGCAGCAATCTGCATTATATCAATTTCCTCTGAGGATATTACATCATTGATGAAAATATTAAACAGTACTGGTTCCCATATGGTCCCCAAAGGGACACCACTGATCACTGATCTCCACCTGGACATTGAGCCATTCATTGACCATGACCCTCTGGATGCAACCATTCAACCAAATCCTCATCATCTACCCAACAAATCCATCTCTCTCCAATTTAGAGAGGAGAATGTTGTGGGGGACCTTGTCAAAGGCCTTACAGAAGTCCACTTGCCCACTGATGTACTTGCTGCATCATAGAAGAGCACTGGGTTAGTCAGGCAGGACGTGCCCTAGATGAAGCCACACTGGCTCTCTCAAAAATGTCTCCCTGTCCTCCATGTGCTGTAATATAGCTTCTAGGAGGACCTGTGATCTTCCTAGATACAGAGGTGAGGCTAACAGGTCGGTAGTTCCCAGGATCCCCCTTTCCACCCTTTTAAAAAATAGGTCAAATGTTTCCATTTTTCCAGTCACCAGTTAACGTAGCCTGACTAACAGTGGCATGGTTGTTTGCATTTGTGATAGGAAAAAAATTCTTATGTATGTTTATGCAGTCACTGTGCCTGGCCCAATAGTCATGAATCATGGAATGCTATTTTACAATAGTTTTCACAGAGGATAATCACATTTTTAGAACAGTAAATTGTCAGCTGGAGCTTATTTTGCACCTTATCTCCTACTCCCCTGTGGATAGTTTGCAGTGGAAATGGTTAATGTTGGAACACTATGGCAGTATCTCTGTACCTTCATCGTCACCATCGCTCAAATAAATTTCTGAGATCTTTACAGAGACTTTATATTCCTATGATGGAGATCTCCACTCAAAACAGTGAGCTAAACTCTAAATCCCTCAAAAGTACTGGAAACAGATGTGGGTCTACCACAGGTGTAAATTGTCTTTTGTTCGTATTTGAACCTTCTCCAGCTCTCATGCTGCTGGGTTGGCAACTTGCAGTCTCCTAACAGCTGTGTGCCATCACAGCGTCTCTCCCACTCCCCCTACACCAGAAAGAAGGAATAGGTCTGTGGAGTGGATGGAAAATGTTTACTTGTCTCTAGCCTCAGACCATGCTCACAGCCATAATGTTACACCCAGTCTGGGGAAGCGAATAGGAACTGAATTTCTATGTGTGGCCTGATATGGGGATGCAAGACAGGTGCTTTTACATCACACGTCTTAACCTGCTGGTAGGACTAATGAAATAATGTAGGCGGTTTGGGGCTCCAGATACTTAGGAATCTGCTGAGGCTGGTGGGCCAATTTTGAATTGTGTCTAATGCCAAACATTCCTGCCATGAGATATTTGGACTTGGATCTAACCTTATGCTTTATATTGATACTTAGATCACATTCCATCGATACTGTTTACTCCTTGGCTTTAATTTTCTCATCTTTAAGCAGTCAATAAAAAAGTGCAGGTTGTGTGTCAATGAGATGCAATTTGGTAACATTGGTTTTACCTGGAGAAATCTGCTGCTTAGTTCTGTCTCTTTTTTTTTTTTTNGCAAACTATGTATTTTATAAGTTTTTGATGCCATGTTAGATGCCTGGCTCAAGCAGGAGGAACCTAATGTTAAATGCTGGTAACCTCACTGCACGCTTTGTGCCAGACCCCACTGTGCTCTGATTAGTACCATCTGATTGATGTGATCCAGTGCAGGTAATTGACAGCTAAGACAATTTTTAGTCTCTTTACCTCGGTGGAGCAGCAGAAAGCACGCAGGATTGATCTGTGAATATATGCACACAACTCTGAAAAATTGTAAGGCTGTCACGTTACATGTTAGGGTAACAGAATTTGAATTCTACTCACCGTAGATGCTGTGCTTTACACAGATCTTACCACATTTAAGCTGGGCATTGGCACTTAGGCATTTTGACGGAAGAAAGTACATGTGATACTGGCTGCTTTGCCCCTTGTGTATGTAAAGGTGGATTTACAGAACTGTTGTGCCTTAACAGAGCCACTTAACAGAACCAACAGAGATCACAATCTGCAGAGCCACTGGGATATTTATGGACTTACTGAATGACAATAAAACTGTACATGTTACAAATTACGTGCCTGTTACTTACAGTAAATATTGGGAGAAGAATTTTACTGGTGAGTTTGAGGTATGTTTCTTGGAGAAATCAAGAATAATCTTGAAGTCAACTCAAACTAGAGGAGCTAAACTGCTTCAGATATGCTTTCTGAACTCACTGCCTATTTTGCAACATTTTAGTTAGTCTAAAAAAACACCACAAGATGGCATTTCACCTTCCTGCATTTATGATAGTACTCTGAGGGACTTAGCTTGAGTTTCTAGTAATATGTCAGGGGCCTTAATATATGTTGCCTGGGCTCCAGCTGTGTTTCCTTAAGTGCATGGGTCATCCATAGCTTCTTGTCACACCTGCCAGCCCTGTGTCTTCAATACTGTAAGTAATCAAATCAGTTGTCTGAACACTGGTCTGAACCAGTGTTCAGACAACTGAATCAGCTTGCCATGCTTTTTGCCTGCATCTCACAAATCTGATTTGGTAATCTCGACCGTGACCACATCTGCTTTTCCCAGAGTCCTGGCATCTGAATCATGCATCTTCATTAGCTGATGGAGGCTGCCTGGTGGGTGCTCAGGGAAGGCGCCTGGGTTTCCCCTGCAAGAAAAGCAGGGCACGTGGGAGGGGACACACCCACCCAGATGGGAAGATGAGAGATGGACATCTGGGCCTGAGAACTGGGCTGTGTACCTGTCTGTGGGGACTGGGTATGGTCTAGACTTTGTCTAGACATGATCTAACATGGCTAGGAGAAGCTTGAAATCTTCCCAGGTGGAGCAGGAGGGATGCTGAATCAGTAGCCCTCATCCAGCTGCTTCAGGATAAATTAAAAATGGAAAATTCTTAAGTAGGGTAGTTTTTGCAGCTCTGTTGGTGATCTGTCAGTCTTACCACTGCTGGAGGTAGGTAGTTTTGAGCTGGATTTGTGAACATGAAATGAACTCTTCTTATTCATCATATAACATAAAATTGCTGAACTGGGTAAGAAAAATATAGTTCTGACAATTTTATAGAAAAAAAAATGGTGTTTTATGCACCCATCAGAAGAACATGTTCATGCCTTTGTAAGAATTTCTCTATTCACAAACACATTTTTCAGACCAAAAGTAGACCACTCTTGCCCATACTGCCCAACCCACCAATTCCAGTTTATACTCAAGTTTCAGACCATGCAACTCAATTTTTTATGAAGGTTGTAAAGGCAGCTGTTTCAATTCAGCCTATCACACAGAAGTATATCACTGCAATAAACCTCAATATTCAGAAATGAGCTGAAGCCTTATGATGGAACAATACACACTTCATACTAGAGAGACTTCAGTTTTCCTTTTGGAAAACTTGAGAGGAATTTGAGAACAGTGGAAGTGATTTGATAGTGACTGTTCCTTGATAATAATTTTTTATCACTACATTTCCTTAGTTGCCTTAAGACTTATGTTAGGATCTAGCCCCCATTATATTAGTAATCATTCAAATACACAAGAAGGATAATTGCTGGTAGAAAGAGCCCGTGTTTTAATTAAACAAATATCTTTTCCAAATCAGATGTACTTGGTCTGACACCTTGTAGTAGACTGGCACTGATTTCTAAGGGCATCATACATTCAGGAAATACAAGAGCAACAAAACAAACATTTTTTCAGATCCTGGGACTCTTCGGACAGGAAATTAGTTTCTTCACTCAGTTATACTGACATAAATCACAGGGCTGTTGCAGAATACTTCAATGGATGTAACTTTGCTAAGATGTAACCCTTCAGAAAACCAGGGGAAAAGTTCCAGTGTGCCTGGATTTCCTGAGGTACCAGAGAAGTTTGTCAGGTGTGTCCTTAATTTTCAGGAAATCTTAACTGTTTCATTAAAGTAGTGTACTCAGAGAAGTCTATGGTGACTCCTACATGAGTAGAGCTGGTGAATGGGTCTGTACTGTGGGGAAAGTACTGGTAGGTAAATCTCCTGGGAATCACTCCTCTGAAAGTACATTAATTAAACATTCAACAGCCTCTTTAATTAAACATTCAAGTAAAAAATCTCTTGTTGGTACTAAGAATTTTAAAAGCTCTGTATCAACAAAGATACTTGATGGCTTCCAAGAGAAAGATATTACCATGAGAGATTTGTTCACCAATGGGGAACCTGTGATTCAAAAGATAGAGGAAAGGGGGGAATCTAATATAAAAGTTATGTTGCTGACCCTCAGAAAAGTTTTCCATACTTATTACCTCACCATTGAGTGTTCTTCTCTAGCCTTTAATCACACTCCCCCTTATCTGCTCTCCTTCTGACCTGATGACTTACATGCCTGACCGCAGAGCAACATGACATGACTTGAGCAGATCACCTCTCCTGAGTGACCTGCACTCCTGAAGTCCAGGGCTGTCCTGTGGAAGGTGTGGGTTTGAAGCTTTTCTGATTGAAGGAAGCCAGTTCTTTTCATTGCATGTGCTTTTCCTAGTTAGTTACTCTGCAGAAGGTGGGGGAAGTGGCCAGCAAGCCCTTAGTCCTTCAGGTGAAAGATAAGTAGGCTGGATCCAAAATGGATCTTGATATCAGTTTCTGTGAACACAGAACAGGGGAGCAGGATCTCTCTCCAGAGGTCTTCAGGAGCTGTTGCTTCTGTCCTCTGATGTTCCAGGATAATTGGGTGCTAATTTTAGGTCTGACTCATTTCCCAGAGGAGACTGCTGAACATTTAGTGAACTGAACGTGCCATAAAGATGTACATTGTGAATTACGCTCAAGATTAATAAAGGCCTTTAAGAGAAACTTTTTTCAAAAAGCTGTCTTTAATGGGTCTTATGCAGACCATAATTAGTAGATTTACACAATTCTTCCATTTCATCTGGACTAAGAAACTCTTTTTGTTTCAGCTTGAGTTGTCTCCTTGCACTTGCAATGGCATATTGAACCCAATCTGCAGCCTGGTACCTAGTGCAAAGACATTGCTTTAAACTAATTATAGGCTAATCTATCTTTCCTTTACCTGTTTCTGTTTATTTTATTTGGTTATCATTTTGCACAGGCTGTTTTCAGATCATTGCAGGTTTTGCAAAGCAGGATTTAATTGGTAGAAATACCAAGGGACATATTTCTTTTAATAATCTTTGATCAAAACACATCTTCTTTGCTGTGGTGTCTAAACATCTTTAGATCTATTCTCAGAGAGATCACTTGCAGTTTCACTGTTTCCTTTTCACACTTATAACCCTCTCGATAAGGCCAGCTATTTAACTGAAGACAACGAAAGTGTGATAACGAGCAATAGACCTGTGTTACTATGTGTATCAATGACTTGTGATTATAGTTCAATTTGTGAATTAATAGGCAGTGAACCTCTTCTCTTTCCAATCTGTGTTGGCTGTTGAATACAACAAAGATGTCTATTCAACTTTCCCTTTAAAAAGCATCCTGAAAAATACTGCAGGAGTACTGCTACTGTTTCACATGTATATCTTATCACAGTCAAGGACCCACAGCAGTGCAACAGGTAAAGTGCCTTTTCCTGTGTCTCTTTTTATTGCCACTTCTTTCTGAAATGGGTGGTGTTTAGCATCCATGCAGGATGCAGGAAGGCCTGTGTAAATGCTAGCGAAATCGAGTTGCTTTTGGTTTGATCATGATGGAGATGATTTTATTTCTTTTGCCCACTGTTCTTTGAAGAGGTGCTGTGTTCTTTCATGTGAAGGGCTGCAGCGTGTGCCAATTGTTTTTAACACAACACAAAGTTACCTGCTTTCCTAGGAGACGGGCGGCTATCAGAATTCACGTGCCTGTATTCATCAGTTTTCATTGCAGCACTCATTTTACAAATATACAGGGAATATTTAGCTTCTCTCAGGGCAATATTTAATTACACTTTCCCTCCAACAAACCTCTGCCAGTCCCAGGAGTGAATTTTCTCTCTGAGGTGTTTCTTTCTGTGGTGCAAAATCCCTGCCCACCTCCTCCAAGCAGTAAATAGAGAAGCTGCAAGCCAGCTTAGCTGCCAGCCCTTAATCAGCATTTGTTTAACCTACATTTATTTACACACGTTTTTTATGGACCGGACCACACTTTATCCAGGAAAGCACTCCTTCACCTTCCCAGCCGGGACTGGGGAGCATGAGGGTCCTGTTGTGGGAGTGATGCAGAGCGAGAGCTCTCTGCAGAGGGACGGTTGAGGCATGCAGAATTTCTGCAGCAAAATGAGGGAAAAGGTTTCTCTTTGCTCTGGTTCACAACTACTCATAGGCTTTGGAAAGACTGCACATTAAAAACATGAGAAAATTCAAGCTCTGAGGTGTCGGTTGAGTCTTGGAAATCACTGGAGTGGTCTTTTTCTGGGATTTTTTGCAGGGGAGAGAAGGGCTTTTGACACTCTGTAAAGTTTTTCTTTATGAAATCTCACCTGTTCTCGTTGTGTCTAATCCAAGAACCACAGAAAGCAACTGGAAAATGTTACTTCAGTTTTGTCAGGCTTCAGACAAGGCCTTTTACCCTGAGCTGTGAGTATCTAAACACAGTGTTGGTAACTGGGTTTGTATATCAGCAGCACATACAGGAGGGGTTGCGGAGATGAAATCTAATCCCAGTTCTGGGCCCAAACCCCCTGTGCTATGCAACTTTGGGAAAGGTGTAAAGCAAAGGTCCCCCTTTGGCACAGGGAGAGATAATAGTGCTTTCCTACTGCAAAGACGTGCTCTGAGGATAACAAGACACACATGTCTATCTGCGAGCAGGGCTGTGAGCATCCGTGTTCACACTCCAGAGGGATGAGGTAGAGATGGGGAGATTCTGTAACCCCGTGGCCACTGGATTTTTCCCTCTCGCATTTTTACAACTGCAGTTAATTTAAATAAACTTAGATGATGCTCTAGACAGCTAACATTCCTAATTTCACTAGAGACTTCTCATAGGGGTTTAGGCTAGAGACAGTCTTGTAAGACTATCTGTAGTAAAATAAATATAATAATATATTTGCTGTTTTAATATGTAACAGTTTATTATTATTTTTTAAAAATTCCTCTTATTCCTGATCAATATGCACTTCAATGCACTTTGGGGTGGGTTTTTTTTGTTGGTTGGTTTAATTTTTAAATCTTATAACAATAATGAATGGCATATTCTGCCAATTTCTGCTCCTAATGATTATGTTCTGAAATTGCTGGTGTGAAAACCACAATCTAACAAACCTATCCCAAAGACCAAAGTGTTTTACCCAGTATCTTATGCATTTGCTTGCTGAAACTGAATGCATTTCTCTCCCCTGACTGCATTCCTTTGCTATGGACAAGTCAGCACAAGGTGGTGCTAAATAGCACACCGTAACTCCTTTTCCTGTGAAACAGCCCCAAAGGAAGCTTTTGGAAAAGGCAGTTAAACTCCCAGTTTTTAACTGCTAGTTAAAAGATTTATTTATTTTGCATTTATTTATTTATTTTAATTCTTACTGTATGTATTTCTGTCTGTTATGGCTGGGAGAGTTTCCCCAGTAAAGTCTGCCAACTGTGGCAGTTAAAGATGTCTCCTCTGAGAAGTCTGGACCCTCAGTCTTTGGATTAACGCAGTAACTTCATGTTAGGCTTTCCTTACAGGAAGGTGTAGCTATTACCTACTTATTTGTAAGTGGATGATGGTATTTTTCACCTCTATTCCACTGCTCTTTGGGGTTTCTTAGTTGTTTCTTAAAAAAATCTGTCCTGCGTGTGTGCTATGGGCTTAAATTACAGGGTTCCATAGCTCCTTTGGACAAACTGCTAAGGAGAGGTTAAAAATGCAAAATGGGTGCATAAGATTATTCGTAGATAGTGGGACTTGAAGGTGTGACCAGGTTTAGGACCCGCAGCTCCAGGGAGAAGAGGTGCCTCATTCTCCATGCTGCCGCTCATCCTGGGAGAGATGCAGTGTTTGATCGGCTGGTGTCCTCTTTGCTTTGCCTGCCAGAAGAAGTGATAACTAGATACTTCATTTTCTTGGCATCAGATCCCCTGTGCTACTAATATGCTCCTGAGATGCGAACTGGAAGGGATGGACATCTTGGAAAATCATGTGGTTTTTTTTGGGGGAGGAAACCAAAACTGGTCTCTCTGAAAAAAGCCATGTATTCGTTAGTAAACACAAAGTCAATCAGCTAGAATCAACTAGCTAGAGTACCGTAGCTGCTGGCACTGTGTCTTTTGAGGAACCTGACCCCACAGATATTTGGTAGCACTTTGACATCGTTTCTGCACTTCAGATACCTTCTTTGTCATCTACTGTCTTTTAAAAGGATGTTTTATGGGTAGAAAAGATCTCTAGGAAAGCCTGGAGCATTATTTCCTTTTGCAAAACAATGGAAGACTGGAGTCCTATTCCTTTCTCATCACATGAATCCCAGCCTAAGAGAAAGTTTCCTAAGGGACCAAGAGGGGAGTGGTTATTCTTCTACATAGGCAACAGAGCTATCCGATCACTCTTGCTGTGTGCATGATTTGATGGGCTCTTCTGCTTATCACAGTATTGATATATAGCAACACGTTTAATGTGGTGGGAAATCCTGTGTTTTGCGGAGTGATCAGAGATGTCTGATTATGTGTGCTGTATCCTACTGACCTGATATTATGAAGCATATCTTTACCAAGAGAGCGGTCAAACACTGGAACGGGCTTCCTAAATAGGTGGTCGATGCCCCAAGCCTGTCAGTGTCTAAGAAGCATCTAGACAGTGCCCTTAATAACATGCTTTAACAATGCTCTGAAGTGGTCAAGCAATTGGAATAGAAGATTGTTGAAGGTCCCTTCCAATTGAAACTCCTATCCTATCCTATCCTATCCTATCCTATCCTATCCTATCCTATCCTATCCTATCCTATCCTATCCTATCCTATCCTATCCTATCCTATCCTATCCTATCCTATCCTATCCTATCCTATCCTATCCTATCCTATCCTATCCTATCCTATCCTATCCTATCCTATCCTATCCTATCCTATCCTATCCTATCCTATCCTATCCTATCCTATCCTATCCTATCCTATCCTATCCTATCCTATCCTATCCTATCCTATCCTATCCTATCCTATCCTATCCTATCCTATCCTATCCTATCCTATCCTATCCTATCCTATCCTATCCTATCCTATCCTATCCTATCCTATCCTATCCTATCCTATCCTATCCTATCCTATCCTATCCTATCCTATCCTATCCTATCCTATCCTATCCTATCCTATCCTATCCTATCCTATCCTATCCTATCCTATCCTATCCTATCCTATCCTATCCTATCCTATCCTATCCTATCCTATCCTATCCTATCCTATCCTATCCTATCCTATCCTATCCTATCCTATCCTATCCTATCCTATCCTATCCTATCCTATCCTATCCTATCCTATCCTATCCTATCCTATCCTATCCTATCCTATCCTATCCTATCCTATCCTATCCTATCCTATCCTATCCTATGAATAATCAACTTTCTCTCATAACACATTTGAGCAGTAGTTGGATTAATGAGTGAGAGGCATTTAGCTCTATTCTCTATTATACTTATATTATATATTAGTTAACATATACATTAATATATACTAATCTGGCCAGAACTGCAGGTTTTCAAATCCAAGCTGAGTATTTCTCCAGTTCTTATTATGTAATTTTCCATCAGTGACAACAGATCTCCAAAACACGTTTGTAATTGTAGTAACCCATTTTCTGTTGGAAGCAAAGTGCAAATCAGGAGTTTTTCTTTCTGCACTCCATTGACACTCAGTTTCACTAAGAAATATTTATTCAATTAAACGTTAATGCTTTAACTAATACCTTTTTACTGGGCTTTTTGATTCTGTTGTTGTAAGTTAACATGTTAACTCATGCTTTGGAAATAATTATTTGTATTTTTTTTCATCAGGAAATGAGTCTGGACAACCCATCAGGATCTGAAACGTCCAAATTTGTGGTGAAGTTCTTACTTTAGGTGATTGTAGTATGAGCTGTTGGAACAATATTTGGCAGGCATCAAGAGATTAAATATATTTATATAGTGGGAACATTGAATTAGTTTTGAATAAGTACCTGGACTTCAAAATATAGTTCAAGAGCTGTCTGTCTGGAATGAGCAAGACATTCCTTCTCTGGATAGGTTATCCCACAACTTTTTACTGGATAGATGGATCAGCAGTCTGTTTTGATATGGAAATCCCTTTCTTTTTATGTTTTAAGCATCAAGTGCAGGACAGACCTGGAAGTGGCATTTCCAAGGGTGAGCTCTGATACTCTCCAGCCCTATTTTCAGTTTCAGCCAGTGGCCTGAACAGCAGGGCACACAGCCAAGAGTGGCTTTTTCACTGCCAAGAGAAGAGATTAGAAAATAAAATGGTTTATTATGTTTCTTACATGAAAGGCATGAATTCATATACCAATAATTTTCCTTTTTCTTATGGTCCTTCCAATTTTTTGTATGTGGATCTGTGGATTCTGCAGCTTTCCAGGTTGTGGGCTGGTGAGGTTTTCTTTGTCCTTCATCCCTGAGCTCAGTTTGTCAGTTACCCATGTTGACCATGGCAGTGAATTGCTTTCTTGTTTACCCAAATCTTCGTTGGCCAGAAGACCTTGAGTGCATTCAGCCCAATATATTTAACTTGATGTAGACAATAGGTACATTTCTATTTAAGAAGGCAAGAGGTGACAACTGAGGGAGTAGCACAGTTCCTTGCTTAGGGGATGTGTTTCTAGAAGCTTTTTCATAAGGCTGCTTTGCAGAGTTACTGAATTGGCACAGAAAATTATTTAAAAAAAAAAAAAAAAAGAATACTGAACCTGACAACATTAACAGCTTTTATAGATAAGGATCCTGTTACTATCATGAGAGGATCAACAGAGTGAAAGCAGGCAGTGAGGCAGAAATCAAAGTATTTGCCGATCTCAGTGCTCCTGTCAATACTATTGCACTGCTACGTGCTTGTGCCAGGGAGAGAGAGAGAAGTTTCTGTTGCTAAATA
>VZTM01038094.1:306-17574 GCA_013400555.1 Jacana jacana
AAAAAAAAATAAAAATCATAGCTGTATCTTTCTACTCAGGAGAGATTTTTTGAATGTGTCTGCTTTGGCTTCTCCTCATCTGTTGGGGTTTGTAAATTACTGTTTTAATTTGCAACTCAACTTTAGCTGGCATCAACCAAAAACCAAATCTTCAATTCTTCAATCAGGGACATTTTAACTAATTTTTATTTTTTTTTTCAACCACTTACATTCTTCCAAATTCAGGAAAAACAGGGTCAATGTTTGACATGCTTCATTTCCAGTTCTACTTTCTCTTTTATGCTGCATACAGTACTTCTGGAAAAGCTGATTCATTGCTGCTCAACTTAATAGTGACATAACTAAGAAATTTGCTTTACACTAAGACTTTTTCTATAGCTACAACCACTGAAATAACTGTTCATTTACCGCATTTAAGCTAGACCTAAGGCTTGGGGACCATTAATACTCCATAGAATAGTTTTAATTAAAAGGAATTTTATCTTTTGTATAAGATACTTGTTTATGGTATCCCTTGCCAACAATATAAAAAGATACGTTTAACACTTAAGAAAATTGTATTAATGTACAATCATTTTATTTTAAAACATGAATGCCACTGGCCAATGGCTTCTAGTTAGCTGTACATAGTTTTCTGAGGTGGTAGTTAGCTCTTAGATTTGAAGAGCAGGACGATTTTTTTTTCTTCATGGTAGAAAAATGATAAATAATGTAAAAGAATAGACACCACAAGATATGCTTTCTTTGAACCTTGTCAGATTTACAAACTGACAGTTTTGGCCTTTAATCAATTAGTTTTGAGTCCTAGGACTTAATCACTCTACTTTGAGTTTGAGTTAAATGAAAGCTCTAAAACGAGCAATTGTGGCTGTTGTTCTTTTAAGATATATGGGCATTAGGTAACCCACAAGAAAATCCATAAGAGATTTTATGAAGAAAGTGTGTGCTCACCAACAGAACAGCAGCTCCTGTTATGTTCAAAATCTGGTTTATGGACCAAGAGGAAGCACACACTATGCATATTATAAGAGGCCAAGAATGTATTCTTAATATAGCGGAAAACTTTACAGTTCAATTCAGTAATCATAATTTGTCTAGATCTAATTGCAGAGAAGAAAAAAAAAACAAAAAACAAAACCAACCTAATACTCCAAGGTAAAATACAGAAAAAAGTATAAAAGCAGAAGCAATATAATTTAAATAGTAGCACACATCCTTCTGAGTTTCTAACCTTGTGTTCTCCCTTCTATTTCTTCTCTTGGTCATAGAGTCAGTGCTTTCACCGAGATGCTCATGATGGTGAGGGAGGTGTTACAAAAAGTTGTGAACATCTGGAGTCATTTTGCTGGGGCTCGTATTAATGATTTCATCTTCCACAAAAAAAGTCTTTTTTTTCTTTTTACTTTCTTCATTCGTCTGCAGCTCCAAGTTTACCATGTATGGAGCCTTATACATATGTCAGATACTGTTTCTTTGCTTTCTTTTTTACCCCTAAAAAAAAGTTTTATCCAGGATTGCATTACTTTTTAACTGACCATTACTGAGCTGTTTATAGCTGTGGCATCTCCAGTGCTAGGAGAAACTCATCTGGATCTGGCAACTCAAAATAGATAAGTTTGTTGCAGGTTCATGCCCCCAGCTCCACATCCCCAGCTCCACCAGTGGTGAGGCTGAGAGAATTGAACCTGGATATGCTGTTTGTTCCCCAGGAGTCTGTAATTTGGGTCCCACCTCCATGGTGCCTCTGTGTTCCTCTGAACTTGTGGAGATGGGCTTCTGATGATTTCCATGATGAGCCTGGGCAGAATTTGAGCTCTCCCATCTGCTGTTGTCTCCGTCTTCCTTTGTGGGGTGAAGATGAGCTTTTACTACACAATCTAACACCAGCTTGTGCCCCTTTCCTTATCATCACATTCCTGCTCTATCTGTGCTGCATCCCGTCTCTCACTCTGAAAGCCTCTGCTGCCCTTTCAGGCATGTATTTCTCTACATTCTTACGTTAGAACCATAAATGTATCATCTACCTTGAAAAACTACTTTTTACTGCTGTCTAATAAAACCATAGTACCCGCACAAGACAAACAAAAGTAAACCAAATTAGATATGAACACCTGGTCAGTTGGAGAAACTGCTTCCACAATGAAATCAAGTCAGACCTGGAGGCATGTCAAGAAAAGCCAGTCAGAGGAGGCCTGACAAGCCTTTGTCCCAAGGCTATGCAAACTCAGTACAAAGCTTACAGCCCATTACTAACACTGGCAATACTGTATTACAGGGCTCTATGGTTATACTTCTCAGTCAGGAGATTGGGAACAGGGAATACATACAGTCAAACCACATCTATCAGTCTATGTCATACAATAACAGCCATTTGGATGCAGTCTAGACAAACTTCTATGTAATCAACTATTCATGACTTTCCAGCCTACGGAACATTGTGTTGTAAAATACAAAAAATTCCTGAAATCCCCTGGATGTCTTCTTTGTCCCCTACATCGTCATGCCTTATAAACTTCTCCATGCACTTTAAATGCCGTATTCCCCACTGCCCTATGGCCTTTCAAAAATAGATCTGCATGGATGGTTGCAGACAAACATGAATCCCTCTACTTGTACCAAAGTAGAGGAATATGGATCAGTGCCTACTGATTCAAAGTTTTGTGTCTTCATCAGTACAGTGCTTTACTTAAGGTCAGAAAATCAGAATATATTAATACCAAAGAATCCCAATGAACATCACTAAAGAAGTGTAAGACTCTCATACTAGAGCTGAATTACATGCATTTATCAGAGAGCTCATCTTTTTTTACTTGTCCATGTACAGCTGTGTCTGTAGACACACAGGACTAGGATGTGTCTTTCTGTCAGATTACACCTTGAAGTACGCTGAAGGACCATGACCATATCTGGGTAGCATATAGAATATATATATATAGAATAACTGGGGATTTTAAAATCACTATTTGGTGCCAGTAGATCTTGCAAAAGCCCTGTGATTTCATCAAGCACTATGCAGAATACAAACAACTGCAGTCCTGGTCTTTGGACAATCAAAAGGGTAGTGATTACTGTTTCTGAGATTCTCAATGGCCCCAATATTAAAAGACCAGCACATGATACTGCTAATTGCCATTAAGAAGTAAGCTGCTAATTCTCTTCTCCATTTTTTTTTTCATTATTTTTCTTCTCAAATAGTGTGGTCGGATGATTTAAAATGTCATTTAAATGGCTTGTAGGAATTTGTAAAATATCTTCCTACTTGCTAAGACTATGAGAAAAAAAAGTTTGAACAACAGAATCATAACACAGTCATCCCGACCTGGAAGAGGACCGCAGCCCCAACTCTGCATTTCTACAATATGGTGAAGAACCTTATATTGAAGTTGATACTGCCACTTGAACTCCGATTGGAAATTTGTATTTGCAAAAGTTTTTGTCAGTCAGTATAAACACTGATTATTACCTTAGACAATACTTACATAAGTAGAAACAATGCAATGCCCTGTAGAATGTCTAAGAACTAAGCCAATATTACAGAATCACAGAAAATCGGGGATTGGAAGGGACCTTGAAGGATCATCTAGTCCAATCCCCCAATATATATGAAGTAAGCAATCTATTTATTTTTTTAATGTGTAGATCTGTACCTTATAGTAGACTCTCATTACTTTGTCTGTCATGGAACCGTAGGAAATTGATACATTTAATAGGACCTGTTTAACTTCTGCATAAAAATTTTTTTTTTAAAGATTTAAAAGTAAATGAAATTATAGCCACTTTTTTTTTTCTGTTTAAGTAAATGATACAGCATGACATTTTGATCTGGTTTGGTCAGGTCACATCAAATTATGTTACATCACAATATATTTAACCCAATACAATGCACCAAAAATTTAAAGGAATAATTTAAAACAAAATTTAACAGAAGTGGTAGAAATTTAGAAATACAATACTTGCATCTACTTATTCTAAACTTATCTCTGCTTCCTTTTAATAGGCAGATGTCCTTATATTTTTAGAGTCAGTAAGTACTTCATCCCCAAGTAGTTGCAAATAATATTAAAAAAAGAGGACGATTTCATTGAAATGCCACTTACTTTTTTCTTGTAATGGGTCTTGACAAGAAAATGCTCATGCTGTGTGACTTTGAAAATGCCCTTTTCTGGCAGGCAGCCTTTGTGCCAGTGCTACTGTTTGCTGGCTTTAAACAACAGGAACAGGGGCCAATTTAAAGTCCAGGAATCAACCAATTTGAGATGCACAGGCTCCCCATGAAGCAATTATTCCCTTGGATGGACATACTGTCTTCATTATTCCATAAATTTTACAGAACTTAAATATTGAACAACTGTTGTACATTCTCTGCACTGTCGGTAACATATGTGCTGTGATTGTCCAAAAAAGAAAGCACAGTTCTGTCTCAGAATGCATAGCATGATATTCCAGCCCACAGGGATGGGAGTGGAAAAACTTACATATATACTAGGTTTAAATTATCTCCTGTAGAGATGAGATGGGCAGGTTTAAAAGAAAGAAAGAGAAGTTTTCAATAGTCTTTGAACAGGATGGTCTAAAGATGTGAGTATATGCTTTATTCATTTATTGTTCAAAATATGGAGATACGTTTTCTGCCTCCTTTGAAGCATTTTCATATTTCCTTCCATTCCCACTAGCTGGTGGCTTATTTTTGTTCAAATTATTGGATAATCTCAGTACTTCTCTTCCAAACAGTTTGCTTAAGTGTGATAGCAAATTTTGTTATCTTTCAAATACATTACCTTTTTTATTATTTTTTTAACAATAAGGGAGCAATAGAAGACCAGGAAAAAAAAAAAAAAAGAAAGAAAAAGAAAAAGAAAGGCAAACTTTTATGTTTTATAAAGTCTATGGAATTATTATCTGAAATTCAATTGGAAAAAGTGAAAATATTTTTAGTGTTCTTTATTGTGAATTTGTTCTGCCAATCAAGCAATGATTTCTATTTCTTTTTCTTAATCTAGTTTTTTGCTAGCATTACACACTCGTCCTATAAACTGAGGATCTTGCAACAGGTACTTCACATTTCTAAAACTGGAACCTTCCCTCAAATAAAGACCAATACCAAACCCAAAAGATGAATCAAGATCATGATGTTCTGTCTTTATAGTTATTTAGAGCTAGAACTGTAAGAATGAGAGTGTTTTTGTAGGAGTAAGATGAACACCTTAAAATTTAAGCTTTATATGAATTAACTTGTTTTCTAACCTAGCTCTGTCTCCCATCCACTATGCTTCTTTATGGGTGTGGAATTAAATTGATCTGAAGATATGTCTGAAGTAGGAGAGTACTTGCCAGTTTAACCTCTCTAATTTGTGCTGTCTGCTGAGCACAGGTAAAATCATGGAAATTGTGCCATCCACCAGCATGTCCTAAGTCCAGCTCTTCCAAAACACTGCAAGAAAACTTTGAATTCCATCCACATACCTTAAGAAATAAGCTTTCAGGAACCTGTGGACTCTCTCTTCTTCTTACAGAGTAGAAAATTATCAAATTTTAGCGTACTGTTGGGATCATACTTTAATCTACTTTTTCAGCTATAGAAATAGGATGGACACCTGAGGTTAAGTCAAATAGGAAATGCAAATGAATATTACAATATAAAAATATTTTGGTTGGACAAAAGGCACAATTTCCAGTGACTACTATGCTAGACTCTACAGACACTTTAGTTACACAGAAGGAGGGGAGAGAAGGAGAAACAGACATGCAGACAGACGATCTCATAAGTCTGCCAACTGCTTCCTCACTTCTTTTAATAACACCTAAGAGTAACAATCTGCTGTCTAGCTAATGGTATCCAATTTCATTCTGTCATTTTCTCTCTGGGTGTGTTGCATCATGTTAAAATAATTAGATGTAAATCTGTGGTCTTGATGATCTGTGTTTGATTTAAAAAAAACACAAAAAACACAACATTTTGTAGTGCTGACATCTTAAAGATAGCTCTTAGTAGAAAATTTATGGAATCAGAGACCAAAAAGCTGTATTACTGAAGCAGGAGAAATAAACCAGCTTTAGAGTAAAGGTCTGAGTCACATTATATTGGCTCAGCATTTTGTTACATTATATTGGTTCTGATACTACAAAATCACAGAATGATTGAGACTGGAAGGGACCTCTTGAGGTCATCTGGTCTAACTACCCTTGCTCAAGAAGGGCCACCTAGAGAAGGCTGCCCAGGACTCTGTACAGACAGTTTTTGAATCATAGAATCACAGAACGGTTAGAGTTAGAAGGTACCTTAAAGAACATCGCGTTCAAACCCCCCTGCCATTGGGCAGGGGCACATCCCAGTACACCAGGCTGCTCAAAACCCCATCCAGACTGACTGAACAATTCCAGGGATTGGGCATCCACATCTTTCTGGGCATCCTGTTTCAGTGCCTCAGCACCCTGACACTAAACAATCTTCTTCCTGTAATCTAAATCTCCTCTCTTCCAATTTAAAACCATTACCCCTTGTCCTGTTGAATATCTCCGAGAGACCCCACAGTCTCCTCAGGCAACCTGTGCTGGTGCTCAGTCACCCTGAACTTACTTTTCAAGGTGAAAAATCTTCTCCTGATGTTCAGATGGAGCCTCCTATATTTCAGCATGTGCCCAGTGCCTCTGGTCCTCTCACCGAGTATCACTGAAAAGAGTCTGGCTCTATCCTCTTCACACCATCTCTTCAAGTATTTATGCACATTGATAAGATCCTTCTGAGCCTTCTCTTCTACAGACTGAACAGACCTCTCAGTCTTCCTTTATATGTCAGATGGTCCAGTCTCTTCATAGTTTTTGTGGCCCTTTGCCACTCTCTCCATTATGTCCATGTTTCTCTTGGACTGGGGAGCCCAGAACTGGACACATTACTCCAGGTGTGACTTCAGCAATGCTTACTAGGGGAAGATGTTATGTTAAAATATTTAAACAAAGGAATGGACTTGAAGTTCAATAACTTCTGCTACCTAGCTTAGATGTGCTCAAATTTCTTTGGCAGTTTTTACCATTGTCAAACAGTGGGTTTTGACCCTAGCAGATATATTTAGACTGTCAAATAACATAGTGTTCCAGTTTACTACCACATACTTAAGCTTGGTCTTGTTATTTTGTAACTATTCATTTTTCTCCTGACTGTCTTTTGGAGTGAACTATCGAGTTGCCCCTCTAGACAAGATCAAAGTGAATTTCTGAGGTCCAAAACAACTAATTTGCACATTCAGAAAAAACTTCTAAAATGTGATAAAAGGATTGCTCCACATTTGCCTCTCTCTGCTTTACAAAATTCTTCAACAATATCTCAGAGGGCTTTGAAATCTCAAAGATGTCTACATCTTACATCTTCAGGCATGAATTGTGCACCCTAGCTTCATTCAAACACCTGTTTGGTGGGATAGAATACATTATTTCAAGTACTTAGAACTTAAATGAAACTTCCATGTGGTGGCATTATGCATCAGTATATTCCTATATGCCTACACATGTGTTCAAAAGATTGTATGTCTCTTTCCAGTAAAGAACTTAATGATCTGGGTAATTTCTGCTAAGCAAATTGATGAAGGGTTAAGCTATAGAATTAATATGTTGCTAACGAATATTGGCTCTGTTATGAGTCAGAAGCTGACAAATCTTCATTATACCTCCATGGAAGCAACGGCTGAAATTTGAGTTTTACTGTACTTGGAATCAAAGTAGTCCACACAACAAAGTGAGACATTAGGAATGCCCTCACTGTAGGAATTTATTTTTTTTAAAAAAAAACAAACAACAAAGGATTTAAGCATGAAATGCATTAAATACATTGGTAAGAAACTTAAATAACTGCACTGCTTATTACGTTCTCTAACAGAAGAGGAGGAAGTGTTTTTTTCTTTATACATTAGTTTCTTTCTAATAGTCCATACCACCAGAAACATATGTACAAGTGTTAATATTTGGCTTTTTCAAGGGTTTCGGGAGGCCTGAACTAAATAAACTCTAGTTATTCACAAGCTGGCAATTTGTATTAACTAGGTGTCTAAACTTCAGGTAGTCAGTAGAGAGCCACCAACCAGATGGGAATTCATCTAAGATAAATGTGCAAGTTCTGTCACTTGCAACAATTTCTAGAGGTTCTTATTTTGTGTAAACTGCTGAGAAGCCTAATTTTTAAGTGGTTGAAAGATTTTAAGATGATGGTTAAAGTTAAGTATGATCAATCACATTCTTACCTGCTGCTTGGAAGTATCTTGCTTGCTACAAGTGTCTGTATGTAAAAAGACAGGACAGGGAGAGGTCTCAAAGGGTAAAGCATATCTTCTTTTTTTCAAACCACCATATCACAGAATTTGTTTTGTTAGCAAGCTCCAAGTAACCCAAAGTTTTTCACTGTGTTTCATTACTTCAGGATCTGATCCCAATCCCAAAGAAGTCAACGAAAAGTATCCTATCAATTCAATAGGCTTTAAATCTTATTAAAATTTCTTAGATAATCCTTGTTGCTTATTCTCATGTTTGGGATACCAAAGACTGGAAAACATTTGTTATCTAAAATTACTATTTCAGTTCCTCTACAGCAAATAACTTGAAAATGATAAAATTTATGGGTTGGGTTTCTTTATTTTTTAAAATTTTCTTTTTAAGATGATCATAATATACCCACATTGACAGTGATAAAATGGAATGAAATACTTTCTTTGCTACGATAAAGAGTTAGGGACTAAGGTTTTAGATCAGAAATTTTTCACTGACACTGGAAAATTTACTGATGTACTGATTAGAGGCTCTATAAACTATCCATGTGTACTTTAAGTGGATTAAGGTCTGTCTGGTAAGCTGTAGTTAAGGTATTGTTATATCTACTTAAAAATCTTTTTCATTAAAAATCCTCTTCCATTATCTACTGTTTTGTTGTTGTTACTGAACCAACCATTTCTTAGATAAGCCAGTATTTTCAGTATTGAAACAGAGTCACAGTTATGGAGGAGAAATATGTTTGGACTCCATTATTTCTCCATATAAATTTCCAAGAGAAAATCCAAGGTGTTTTGGCTTGATTAGAAACTCAGGTGTTCATTTGCTGAAATGTTTGAAGCACTCCTACTGAAATTAAGTTATGCCGGTGAGCTTAATGGCAGATCTGTCTTTAATGTTATATTTCCCAAGCTATTGGTAGTACAGCACTTTTTTTAATAGATGAAAGATGAATTGCTTTGCTTTGTTAAGCTTTTATTCATAAAATGTTAAGGTTGGGGAAGGATTTCATCTTTCTTCAAGAAAGAGAATATGAGTCATGTATCATAAGATTAAAATACAGTGATGAAAAGTTGATAGTAGTTTCTCTGAGCAAAAAGAAAATACAATGTGAAATAAGCTAAAATATTCCAAAATGCCTAAATAACTTGGGAACCTACAATCAGCCTCTAAATGTATGCAATTATCTTGGACTCTATATATCTGGAAAACAACAGTCCACACTTTTTGCTCTTGATTCCCTGAGTGGGATTCATCCCATCTTCCTTAAACATCTACATTGAATTTGAATTCATCAACTAAGGCTCCCTTTATAGTTGGTAGAGAATAATAGGTACTCTCAGGGCACAGTTCATCTGACCTACTTCAGATGCCTATTTTAGGATAAGAGGAATTGTGACCTAGAAGTGCCTGTTTCTCTCCTTTGACTACTAGGGAGCCTAAAGTGATTAGCTCAGGTGCAGACATTCACACTCTCAATATGTATATTTAACCAAATGAATTCCTCCTTTTTTATATGTGACTTATATCTTAGGGAATTTTACATACTATAATATATATCCATACTTTAGTCTGCTTTTTCTTTGTGAAAAATATGTATCTGTGAAAAGCATTTCTTATGTTAGCACTTGTGTTAGTGCTTAAGATTTCACCATATTACCAGAAATATACTTAATTTGCAAAGGGATAAAATAGCTATATACTTCTATATTTATTCCAGTGAACAAACACCCTTAAAATAAAATGTAAGATATGGGACCCAAAGACAATATGACAGTATAAGTTAACATTAATACAAATAGACTAAGGACACAGCTGCAGGCTTTCCTGGGGGGAATAATAAAGAATTAGCTCTATTTCATCCAGCTCTCCATTACCTTTCTTTCTTAACTCTGGTTCCCAAAAGTCACATGCCAAAGGCTAGGTAAAGAATAAATCCCATAAAAAGAAACAGCAGAGGAAAATGTACCTATCTTGTGGGAAGCTCTTCTTGCATATTTTTCACTCAAGTGTTGTGATGGAGTTGCAGTCTCCTCTCACTCTGACTGACGCAGCAGGAGGGGGAACCGGTGGTGCCCTTTCACTTCAGGCTGCAGCTGTTCCTAGGAAGCTCTGGAAGAAAAAGCCAGATCAGGGAGGCAAGGACTGTTTTAGTGAAGAATTCTTTGCATGTAACATGAAAGAAGTAAGGCATAGCAGCAGACACAGCAATGAACTTCTGAAGCAGAATGTACTACCTGTGTCAGGCAGCATGTGTTATGAATTCATTTAGTAGCTTTTACAACTGACTGGCTATCCTGAGGAAGATCTCTGACAGGACTTTGTGTGTGGAGTTTTAAAGCTACTGAACACCACTACTTAGCTAATACCTAAGTTCAAAGTAAGCTACTAACTGGAAAAAAAAAACACAAACCAACAAAAACCAAAAAACAAACACCACCAAAACCAAACCAAACAAAACCAAAACAGACCTTGAAGACTTTCATAATTCAGGAAGCTTATGTTAAAGGTTTAAAGGTTTCAAACAATGATAGCCTGCTTTCTGAACTTTTATCTTTCAAACTATTTTTGTCTTTTTTTTTTTTAATCATTTTTATCTAATTATAATGTGTCTTATTCTCTCTTCTCATTTCCAGTTTCCTTCCCTGTGCTCAGTTCCACCTGCTTGCTGGAAGGACATTCTTAGCCTTGCCTATGTTACTCTCCCAGCTTACTGACTCTTGATTATATATTGAATGAGATCTGTGCATAGGACATTCTTCCTGCCTCAGTTTCCATAGAAAGTAAAGTACAATACGTGTGCTGAGTGGGAGCCACTGCACTTCCCAAGAGTTCAATCTAAAGCTCAGAATTTCCTACTCCAGCAGTGTATGTGACCAGCTCGGAAACAGAACAATCAGAGAACAATCTGTACCTCCTTCCAAGAAAAATATATTTTTTGATAATTTCTTCTCTATTCACTGCTTTCAGCTAACACTCAGATACTTTCAGCCATTTAGCTGTGATATGAATTGGTACTTAAATTTTATTTTGAAAGAACTTGTTATACCCAATCTTTATTTGTTTGGGAAAGGTAAATAATACAACTTTTTTTGAAGACACCTAGATAATCATATCACTTTGTTATCTGCCCCTGGAATTAAATAGAATAAGTGTTTATGTTTTTTCTTGTTATCTAATACAAATAAATTTGTTTAATCATTAATAAACCAGTGAAAATAAAAATTCTTTGTTATCCATAATAGAATGTATGCACATGCATTGCTTCTGTACATTTTTCTGATCCGAGGTTTTATGTCTAAAAATGTCAAAAGACTATCTGTTAAAAGTGAATAACCTAATTCTGAGGTTGAAGATTTATTTTTCCCTGAAATCATGAATAATAATGTGTAATTATAGAACAGAATTCTTATATGTACTTATAGAATAATTACCTTTTCAGGCAAAATACTGGCAGGACATGTTCCTCTGGAACTTCATCCTTAGGAGCCTTCCTTTGCTCTGCACTGATTGCTATCAGTGGCATTCTTAGGGAAATATATCCATCTCTCCTTGTTTCCTCTTTGAAGCTTTGAGCTAGGTTTCATATGAAAGATCCCTTATTTCACAGAAAATGCAGTAATCTTTATTCTCTTGAGACTACTAGTCCGATGTTGGTTCCAGTTCCAGTAAACAGAAAAATGCATATTTGAGAAAAAGAAGAAAATGTTATAATTTGCTTGTAGTACTTAGACACATTTCCTTGGGAAACAGCAATTTTGTGAATACTCAGGAAACAGGAGCCAGTGGTTAAATGTGTTTGAGATGAGCCTCTTGTCATTTTTTTGCCTTGTGTGTTTGTGAACCTCCTGTTCACATGAAGGTGTTGGTGGCTATGGTGAAGTTAATTTTTGACCAACTTCAAAGATGAGCGTAAATAGCCATTTAAAAAGTTATATCATTTCTTGGAGATGAGTTGGTAACCAAAATCTTAGTGGAAAAGGCTTATCAAGCATTGTCATTCAATTACATTAATCCTTAGGAAATTCTTTTAATGAGGTATTATTGCTATTGTAAACCAGGGAAAAAATCTGTGTGCAAAGTTAGAGACAACGTAATCAGTAATGAAAACTGCCTCCTGCCTCCTTTTTTAATCAGTGTTGAAACTCAAGGGAAAGTATAAAGCAGTATCAGTAACCATATATCAAATGCACTGCTAAATATTATTATTCCCAGCCAAACTCATGCTGCTGTTTTTTCTATTTAGGTATTTTTTCTATGACTAATTGGACAGACTATAAATGAGATAATTTAGGATGTCTTCTTACTACTTAGAATCAATAAAAACCAAAAACATTTTTCTTCTTTTAATTGAACTAATTAAATGCCTCACTATTTTACTTCAAATGCTAAATAAACAAGAATATTTTAGGGGATAACTTCCTATATTTTACCTTTTATGAATAATGAATCATTAATTGATATATTACTTCTTAGATTTTTTTTCCATTGTATTTGTATTTTTATGTCCTAGGAGCTTATTTGGAACTTCATCAGTCTTTATGAAAAAGAAACCACATTTACCAAAGGTATTACATTTGTCCTTATAAGAAAGATGACATCCAGTTTCTGTACTATTTCATAGTTATTGCATTCCAAATGTGTGACTTGGTGTCTGCCCATATTAAATTTAATGAGGTTCCTGTCAGTCCATTTTTCTAGCGTGTGCAGGTCCCTCCGAGTAACAGCCTTGCATTCCCATATTGACTGTTTCCCAAATTTTATGTTATCCTCACAGCATTAATCACAGAATCATAGGATGATATGGGGTTGGAAGGGACCTCTAGAGATCATCTAGTAAAACCCCCATCACCTAGTCCAACCCCTCAAAAAATATGTAGCACATTACAAATTTGCATGTCATCCTTGCGTAGGGTCCATGCTAATATTCTCTGTATCGTTCCAATTTTAGTATATATGCTGCCAAAGCTTCATCTCTCCATTTGAGACCTCTAATGTATCAAATTTGGCTTCCAGCTGCCAGTCCAAACAAAAATTTCTAGCAACCCCTATGCCAGATACACAAGAACACCTCAAATGACAATATGAGTCTATCTGAAGATAACTAAAATAAGTGTTACATGTATACTGTATTATTTTCTATACTTTATTAATGATATTTTTTTCCATTTGCTGTTATGGGATCATGGTCTCCTAACACATAGTCTCATAGGTATACTTCTACATATAAAGACACAAAAGAAATTTACATGTTATGGAAATGAATGACTGCTGGTTTTGACTGAGTTAGAGTAAATTTTCTTTATAGTGGTGAGTTTGGGGTTATGTGTAGGATTTTTTCTGGAAACAGTGTTTATAATAGTGATGTTTTATTGGTTATTGAGCAGGGCTTACACAGAGTCAAGGTTTTTTCTGCTTCTTACACCACTCCACCACCATGTAGACTGGGAGTACACAAGATGCTGGGACGAGAATACAAATGCAAGAGCTGACTCCAGCTGACCAAAGGAACATTCCATACCATATGACACCATGTGCAGTCTATAAACTGGGGGAAGAAGGAAGTGTGAGACGTTCAGAGTGATGGTGTTTTTCTTAAGTAACCATTATGCCTGATGGAGACATGCTTTCCTGGAGGTGGCTGAACACATGCCTGCTGATGGGAAATGGTGAATTTGTTTTTGCTTTGCTTTGCTTTGCTTGTGTGGTTTCATTGAGCTTCAAGAAATCTGATCTTGTGAAAGATGTCCCTGGCCATGGGATTTGGACTAGATGGTCTTTAGAGGTCTGTTCCAACCCAAACAGATTCATTCTGTTTTTATGAAAACAATTCAGAGCTTGGTTTTAGGTAAGGGGGGTTTTTTGGTACCAAGTTTCTAAAGAGTTCCTTTATATTGCAAATATATGAGACCTTTATGACAAAATTGAGGTGTCATTTCCATTTAAGCTGCCCTGTTGTAAGTACACGCCTCTGATACAAAGAGGTTAACTGGGTGGTTTTATACGTATCTACCAGCTGTGGCACGCTACGTGGGAAAAATGATAAATAAGAGAATAAATGATGAAATAATCCACAAAATCAGCTAGCAAAACATAAACGCAGTTCTAACTAGTGCATCAAAGGCCTATTTTGTGGCAGATAATATTCTGAAATGGAATGTATAGAGAAAAGAAGAATGAGGTTTTTCTACAGCTGGAAGCATTCCAAACTGATATATTAGGTCATTTTCAATACCTAAGTTGGATTAGTATTTGCCATAATCCTGAGAAGAAAAAGATACTTCAGAGATATGGTAAAAGAAAAATGACAATGGAACTTTGAGAGAAAAAGAACAAAGGAAATCAAAATTACTAATATGAAGCAGATATTTAGCCGTCCTTTTGCCTCAGTACTGAAGTTTATCAAAACACAAAGCTGATATGAGGAAAGAATTACAGATGGGAGTTCAAGCTCTTCCTATGCCTGCCTTCTCTGCACTAGTTATAGATTTAGACTATAACGTTTAGGACTGCACATGAACAAAGAAAATTAACTTGGAACAGCTTGCAGACAGATAGAAAGTTCTTCTGGCATCTGAAATTTTAGTGAAAGAATAACTTTACCAATGAATGATTTAAAATTAATAATAAAGTACTTGGAAAAAATCTTTGGTATCAATAGCAGCAGGAAGAATAACACTGGCAGTCTGATTTTATAAACTTCCATTGGTTTTGGACAAGGGATTTTTCATATTAATTCTGATATACCAGCCCAGATGAGGAACCTCAATATTTAACATTATGCTTCTGCCCATGGCCAATAGCAGTACAAAAAAAACCAAACCAACAAACAAACAAAAACCAAAACACGAGTGAACCTTACAGTTTAAAATACAATTATGAATAACAAAAAGAACATTTTTCTCTCTCCCCTTTAAAGTTCCAGAATTACTCTGAAATCAGTTTATGGATCTAACATGTGATTCAAACTCAGAGCTAAATCTAATGAAAACAAAACCAGAAAAGTAGTTTAGTAGAACAAGTTAATAAAAGCAGTCATGCTTGCTGGAGAGTTTAAAGAAAACTGTTCCATTCCATAAATCATAGATTCATAGGATTCTATTATTTGAGTTATCAGGGACATAAAAGATCGTCTAGTTTCAACCCCACTGCCATGGGCAGGGATACCTCCCACGTGATCAGGTTTCTCAAACTTTGTCTTGAACAATTCTAGGGATGGGGCATCCACAGCTTCTCTGGGCACCCTGTTCCATTGTCTTACTATCCTCACAGTAAAGAATTTCTTCCTAAAGAAAACTCTTAAAATATTTTGCTTCTCTATTTGGTAACTAGATTTGGTAACTGAAAACTGCCAATAACTTAAAAATCCACTAGCTTTTCCAGGAGGAAGAATAAGAAAGACAAGCTTCTTAGTTTTACTGTGTTTTTTTCATTTTTATTGACAGCGTCATCTTCCTCAGACTAGAAGGAGGAAGAAATGTATAAAAGCCTTGGAAAAAACATTGTAAGAATTAAGAATTTACCCTGGAAAACGGTAAAATGAACATGGAATTTAATATAGACTGGACATGTTCCTCTGTGATGTGCTCTAGGTGTTCCTGCTCTGGCAGGGGGATTGGACTAGATGATCTTTCAAGGTCCCTTCCAATCCCTGACATTCTGTGATTCTGTGTGACAAGATTCACAGGGATGTGGTAAGGAACTGCAGCAATACAGGAGAACTTCTAATTTTCATGTCCTACAGTCCATCAAAAAAACCCAAAAAGTAATCTGAAAAAAAAAAGTGTGTAACATCCTCATTAGGAAACTGAGGAAGTGTGGATTAGATGGGGGGGCAGCAAGATGGATTGAGAGCTGGCTGTGTGACAGAACTCAGAAGGTTGTAATTAATGGAGCAGGGTTAAGTTGGAGGCCTGTATCCAGTGGTTCCCAAGAGGTCCCCAAGGGTCAATACTCAGTCCAGTCTTGTTCAACATATTCATCAATGACCTGGATGAGGGGACAGGGTGTACCAACAATACCACTCTGGGAGGGTCGGTTGACATGCCAGAGGGCTGTGCCACCATCCAGTGTGACTTGGACAGCTGGAGAGTTGGGCAGAGAAGAACCTAATGAGGTTCAACACAGGCAAATGTAGGGTCCTGCACCTGAGGAGGAAGAATCCAGGCACCAATACATGTTAGTGGTGGACCTGCTGGAAAGCACTCTTGAGGAGAAGGATGTGTGCATCCTGGTAGATAGTAAACCAGCCATGAGTTAACAATGTGCCCTTGTTGCCAAGAGGGCCAAGGGAATTCTCTGCTGCATAGGGAAGAGTGTGGCTCGTAGGTCCAGGGATGACATTCTTCCCCGCTGCTCTGAACTGGTGAGGCCGTAACTGGAATACTGCATTCAGTCTTGGGCTCCCTCATTCAAGAGAGACAGGGAACTACTGGAGAGAGTCCAACATAGGACAAAAAAGACAATTAAGGGATTGGAGCATCTCCCTTTGAGGAAAGGCTGAGAGAGCTGGGGCTCTTCAGCCTGGATAAAAGAAGACTAAGGGGAGACCTTATTCATGCTTACAAGTATCTGAAGGAGGATGGAACTGGACTCATTTCAGTAGTTCCCAGTGACAGGACAAGGTGCAATGAGAACAAGCTGGAACACAGGAAGTTTCATTCAAATATGAAATGTCTTTCTGGTGAGGATGCCAGAGCACTGGAACAGGCTGCCCAGGAAGGTTGTGGAGTCCCCTTCTCTGGAGACCTTCAAGACCTTCCTGGATGCAGTCCTGAGTAATGTGCTCTATGCAATCCTCCTTTAGCAGGGGAGTTAGACTAGAGATCCCTTCCAATTCTGACAACTTCCATGATTCCGTGTTATTAAAAAAAGAAATACATATTTTTATGGCACTGTCATAGAATCATAGAATCATAGAATTATTAGAGTTGGAAGGGACCTTAAAGACCACCAAGTTCCAACCCCCCTGCCCTGGGCAGGGACACCTCCCACTAGACCAGGTTGCTCAAAGCC
>VZTM01038098.1:0-21158 GCA_013400555.1 Jacana jacana
CAACCTGGTCTGGTGGGAGGTGACCTCCCTACCAGAGGGGCAGGGAGAGAGGCACTCTCTTCTCTTTTGGACTCCTTCAGGGAAATGTGAGGGGTTTCTGATTTTTTTGAGCTGGGTGAAGCCAAAAGGTAAATTTAATAACTTGAAACCCAACTTGCTTGAAACTATTCTGAGGCGGGATGTTCTCAGGAGAGCACCTCTCAACACCAGTAATTTGTTCATGGAGTTCATGCAGAATTTCCCATTCTTCTTTTAATCTAGATTAAAAAAACCCTGCTGGGGAGGGTTTTGCAGAACTGTGTCATTGGTTCTGACAGAAGTGAAGCCGTTTCTTTCTGCTTCTTTCATGTATCAGACAGGACATTTAGCCCTTTGGGTGCTACCGATTTCCTTGGGAACCAGTATGAACTCAGCTGCCGTTACCTCCCGGGGAGAGAAAACGTTCCCTCTGCCTTCCTGAGAGGTCATCCATTCCCTGGGGACGCTAATTCCCCGCCTCTCTGCTTTCTCCTCCGATAGGCAGACTGCCCAGGCCAAAGTGTGGGAACATCCCAGGTGACTTGAAAGCAATTCACATTCCATATTTATCACAGAATCAGAGAATCATAGAACCATAGAAAGGTTAGAGATGGAAGAGATCTTAGAGAGATCATCCAGTTCCAACCCCCTGTCCTGGGCAGGGACACCTCCCACCAGACCAGGTTGCTCCAAGCCCCCTCCAACCTGGCCTTGAACCCCTCCAGGGATGGGGCAGCCACAGCTTCTCTGGGCAACCTGGGCCAGGCTCTCACCACCCTCACAGTAAAGAAGTTCTTTCTGGTATCTCATCTCCACTCCCTGACACAGAGTCCCTCCCCAGCTCTCCTGTAGCCCCTTCAGATACTGGAAGGCTGCTCTAAGGTCTCCCTGGAGCCTTCTCTTCTCCAGGCTGAACAACCCCAGCTCCCTCAGCCTGCTGTCTCAGAGCACCCAAACAATGACCCCTATAATTTCTGTTGAACAGATAAAGGAGATCTTAAGCAAAAGCAGTCTGCCCAAGAGCCCAACTCCCCCTGCTTTCGAGAGGGATTGATTTTGCACGGGCCAGATGACGTTTTTGGGGTTTTCTTCCACCGATACGATGCAAAACTCCAGTTTTCCCACTCTGGGTACGCACCCGGGCTTGTTTGAGGAGTTTGACTGAGCTTTCCTTGGGTCTCCGAGGTATGTGTGAGTCTGTCCTTCCTCCTCTATCCCTGGGAGCCTGCACCCAGCAAAGGGTATGCAGAGCGGCCTCGTGCTTCACTTGTGGCCTGGTGAATAATACGATTCTTCCCCCTTGTGGCATTTCTCACAAAAATCACAGTTTGTGATGTTTACAGCAAACCCGACAGGCACAACCCCTCGTGTTTCACCTGCAGCTGCGGGCAGGCAGAGGCAGGAGGAGAGCAGAAGTTCAAAGCAGCATTTGAAGATGACTTCTGTCACCCCTGAGATGAGTTCAGGGGACAGCAGGGTCACACCTCAGGGTATGGCAGCAACATGGGCTTCCCTGATGGGACAGGGCTGGGCTCTGCTGAGAGGCTGGTCTGCTCCCAGGGGTTAATTGACAGCACCTGATTATCATCCTGCTCTTCTCTACCCTGATGGTTGGGGACTGACCTGCTGGAGAGCAGCCCTGAGGAAAAAGACCTGGGAGTCCTGGTGGCCAACAGGATGCCCAGGAGCCAGCAATGGGCCCTTGTGGCCAAGAAGGCCAACAGCATCTTGGGGGGCATCAGGAAGAGCGTGACCAGCAGATGGAGGGAGGTCATCCTGCCCCTCTGCTCTGCCCTGGGGAGGGACACTGGGAGCAGTTTTGAGCTCCCCAGTTCAGGAAGGACAGGGAACTGCTGGTGAGGGTACAGCAGAGGCTACAAAGATGATGAGGGGCCTGAAGCATCTCTCTGAGGAGGGAAAGGCTGAGAGACTCGGGTCTTTTGAGTCTGGAGAAGAGAAGGCTGAGGGGGGATCTGATCAACACCCAGAAATACTTCAAGGGTGGGTGTCAGGAGGATGGGGCCAGGCTGTTTCCAGTGGTGCCCAGGGACAGGACAAGAGGGAATGGGCACAAACTGGAACATGGGAAGTTCCATCTCAACATGAGGAGGAACTTGTTTGCTGTGAGGGTGGCAGAGCCCTGGCAGAGGCTGCCCAGAGAGGTGGTGGGGTCTCCATCTCTGGAGACATTCAAACCCTACTTGGATACATCCCTGTGGGACCTGCTGTGGGTGCCCCTGCTCTGGCAGGGGGTTGGACTGGATGATCTCCAGAGGTCTCTTCCAACCCCATGTCATTCTGTGATTCTGTGAGCTCGTGAGGGCTCCTGGCACTTGATACAGTGCAACGAAGACGCAGTCCCCAGCAGGAGAAGACTCCTCTGACCCAGAGGTATTTTTTAGGTGCCATTGCAGAGCAGGAGAGGAGGATTTAGAGGAACTACAACTGCATTTCAGGATGTAATGCCATGTCAATAATTCCATGAAGTTATCAAAACATAACTGAGGGGAGGGCTTTGCTTGACACCGCTCTCCCTGTAATAAATCTTGGTGTAACAAACCTGTACAGCACATAACCCTGCTTCTCCACACTTACCCTCGTGGCTTGATTCCTGCACCCAGATACATTCGGGCTTTTTTAAGTATATGATGAAAAAGAAACCAGGCTTCCCCGGGAGGAGAGGGGAGGCTCTCAGGTCACGTCGCAGAAATTCCTGTTGGAAGCTCTGGCCCCGAGAGCAGCACCTCCTGGCACCCCCCTTGGCGTGGGAGTGCGGCTGCCAGGGGGCTGCAAAGGAGGCACAGAGGGAATTAAGGAGCAGAAAAGCCCTCCTCCTGTTAAAGTCTGTGCAAGGCCTTCAGCCAAGGCTCGTCATTGCAGTGTCTGCACCTGCAGCTTCACAGCATCTCAGGGATTGGAAGGGACCTTGAAAGCTCCTCCAGTCCAATCCCCTGCTGGAGCAGGAACACCCAGAGCAGGGCACACAGGAACACCTCCAGGCGGGTTTGGGATGTCTCCAGAGAAGGAGACTCCACCACCTCCCTGGGCAGCCCCTGCCAGGGTTCCCTCACCCTCACCATGAACAAGTTCTTCCTCATATTTCACAGAGAAGGAGACTCCGCCACCTCCCTGGGCAGCCCCTGCCAGGGTTCCCTCACCCTCACCAGCAAGAAGTTTCTCCTGATATTTCAGTGGAACCTCCTCTGTTCCAGCTTGCACCCATTGCCCCTTGTCCTGTCATTGGATGTCACTGAGAAGAGCCTGGCTCCATCCTCCTGACACTCACCCTTTCCATATTGATAACCATTCATGAGGTCACCCCTTCACCCCTCAGCCTCCTCTTCTCCAAGCTCAAGAGACCCAGCTCCCTCAGCCTTTCCTCCTGTGGGAGATGCTCCACTCCCCTCACCATTCTTTCCCTCCCCACTGCAGGCAGGGTGAGGGCTGCGAGCTCAAATGTCAGAGCCCGAGTCTGCTCCTGACATGGAAAATAAAGACCTGTCTGCACTTCTCAGCCTGTTTGAACAGCCTGGCCTGGAGACTCCCTGGAAATTCACTCTGCTGCTCCAAACCAGCACTTCTGTTTTTCACTCCGAGTCTCGAAAAAGTAGCAACCTCCTCTTTGATTTCCCTGGTAACGGTGTGGAAGGGAATGGAGTATTCCCTGGCACAGACACCAGAGCAGAGCAATGACTGAACTTCATGATGAGCAGTTCCAAAATACCATCAGTCTTTGACACCCCGGGATATTTTTACCTCAGTTCTCCCACAAAACCCTGCCCACAGTCAACTTTTTTCACACTCTCCCATTTGTTCCCAGGCAGGTTCCCGAATATTTTGATGGCCACGTTGGGTCAGGCCCATGGGGCTGCTGCGGCTGGTTTATAGCAGCACGGGTAGACATGGGTGCCCTAGACATAGAATCATGTAGGTTGAAGAGACCCTTGGGATCACTGAGTCCAACCATCAGCCCCACTCTACAAAGTACCATGGGTAGACAGTGGCCATAAACCTGAGAGGTGCTCTGTAGCTGCTGTGGGTTAGTGGAAGTCTAAGGTCATTAACTGAATGAACATTAACGAGGGCTGATGGTTGGGCTTGATGATCCCAAGGGTCTCATTCAACCAAAATGATTCTATGATTCTATGAATCCAGCTGTAGACGCAGAGGAGTCTGGTCATAGAATCATAGAGCCATAGAATGGTCAGAGTTGGAAGGGACCTTAAAGATCATGGAGTTCGAACCCCCTGCCCTGGGCAGGGACACCTCCCACCAGACCAGGTTGCTCCAAGCCCCCTCCAACCTGGCCTTGAATCCCCCCAGGGATGGGGGGATTCAAGGAAAGGTGGTCTTAATGTGGCAGCTTGGAAAACCTCAACTTAAAATGACAGATATAGGTGTTGTTCACCGAATGTTAGAAAATTGGCTGACTGGTCACCGTTTCTGCTCAAATCACTGATACACCACTGGGAGCCAGATCGCAAAGGAAAAAAGCCAGGGCTGGGTCGAGGTGGTTCAGCTGAGGGTGGTGGAACCAGCTGCTCAAACCATGGTCATTCTGCAAGTCCTTAATAAAAGGCAGGGTTCACTGGGGTCATTCAGCACGGGTTTGTCCCCGCTATCTATCGATCCCAGCCGGTCACCTCATCCAGTCAGCACCTTGGGGAGGCAGCTCATAGCCAGCTGGTCCCTTCCCACCATGGGACTGGGAAAGAGTCTCCTGTGAGACAGCTGAAAACACTGTTCCTGGAGCACACGTCGGGCGATACCAGCGTGAGAGGGGCACACATCTGGCTCTGGCCCACCAGTGTGTCTGGGCCCGTTCGTAATTAGGGTGATGGAATTTGTGTGGGGGCAGGAGGAGCTGGGCCAGGTGGGCAGGGTGACCCTGGTCATTGGGTTGCAGGGAGACAGTGGGCAGCTCCTGCCGTGGTTGCTCTTTTGAACTCTCAGGCCAGGCCAGACCAGAATCACAGAATCACGGTGTTGGAAGGGACCTCTGGAGACCATCTAGTCTAACCCCCTGCCAGAGCAGGTCCCACAGGAGCTTGTCCAGGCGGGTTTTGAATGTCTCCAGAGATGGAGACTCCACCACCTCTCTGGGTGAATCATAGAATGGTTCCAGGCCAGAAGGGACCTCTAGGCTCATCTAGTCCCACCTCCCCACAGTCAGCAGGGACAGCCTCAACTGGACCAGGTTGCCCAGGGCCTCCTCCAGCCTCCCCTTGAATATCTCCAGGGAAGGGGCCTCAACGCCCTCTCTGGGCAACCTCTTCCAGTGCTCCACCACCCTCAGAGTAAAGAACCTATTCCTAATGTCCAATCTCAATCTGCTCTTCTCCAGCTTGAAGCCATTGCCCCTCGTCCTGTCCCTGCAGGCCTTTGTAGACAGACCCTCCCCAGCTCTCCTGTAGCCCCTTCAGGGACTGGAAGGCTGCTCTGAGGTCTCCCTGGAGCCTCCTCTTCTCCAGGCTGAACGACCCCAGCTCCCTCAGCCTGTCCTTCTAGCAAAGGTGCATCCTTCTGCTTCACCTCAAAACCGTTGACCCACCAGACAGACCTGATTGTCTCCTGTCTCAGTGTGGCCAAGTGCTCTCTGTGCACGACACCTCCCTATCTTCTTCCCCCTTCTTTTTTTTGTTATCCTAACACTTCCCTTCTGTCTTCATTGTATAAACCTGCCATAGTTATTAATGCCTTGCTCCTTGTTCCTTCCTGCCTTGACTTTATAAGGCAAGAAGAGAGGAGCAGCCCCCTCTGAAAGAGTAAATGTTAGTACTAGGAGGGGATGGAAACTCCCCTGCTCCTGGGTCGCAGGCTCCCACATCATCCAGGGGTGTCTGGGAGAGCCAGAAAAGGCAGCTGAAGTCCTTAAGCCACCCATATCCCATGGGATACCACGGCTGGGGAAGCGGGCCAGGGAGCCCCGACTACCTTGGGCAGACGGACACGTTACAGCAACACATTTCTCTGAGCTCCTTCTGCCCGCAGGTGGCGGGTGTTCCTGCCGTCCCACGGTGTGTCACAGGCTCATGGGTGCAGGCTGGTGTCAGAGGAAAGCTGTGTTTACCAGAAGCACTGCAGAACCCGGCACTCCTGATTGCCCGTAGGACAAAGCCGAGTTCTCCCTGCTGTAAGGTACGTGTGGCTCCACGCCCCAGGCTGGCTGGATCCAGAAAGGGATCTCGGAGCCCGGGGCGACGTGGATGGAGTGTCTAAAAGACATCAGCATACTGGGAAACACGGGAAGGCAGGACACATTGCATTTATCCTGCTGAAAGAGCTGTCGGGGTAGCTCAGATGTATATCTCGGGTGTGTTGTGTCATTTAACGGACACACACATTATTGTCGAGACTTCCTCCATCTTTAGAAAGATCAGGAAGCTGCCAGGAAGGGCTAGTGTCTCTATACCTGACTCTATACTCTATCCCTGACTGAACTTGGTGCAGGAACGATCAGAAATACCAGTTTCTGCTAAAGCAGGTGGGATTATGGCTCTGTGGACCTCAGGGGTCCATCTCTTGCCCCAAGTCACAGGAGATGGGATGAGAGGAAACGGCCTCAAACTGTGCCAGGGCAGGTTCAGACTGGAGATCAGGAACAGTGTTTACCCTGAAAGGGTTGTTCAGCCTTGGAAGGGGCTGCCCAGGGCAGGGGTTGAGGCACCATCCCTGGAGGGATTTCAAAGCTGGGTTGACCCAGTGCTGAGGGACATGGGTCAGTGATGGGTTTTATCAGAGTTGGGCTGATGGTTGGACTGGGTGATCTCAAAGGTCCCTTCCAGCCCAGACCAGAGCAGCCTCCTGGTAACGCTGGGCCAACGAGTGCGGAGGGAAAACCAACCTCAGTCCATTTGGAAACGATGATGTGGTGCCTCACCACCAGCTTTACAGAAATACAGAAGAAAAGTTGTCTGCGTTGAAGAAATTCCTCATTGTGATTTATTCACTCGATTCGGCAGCTAAAAGCTTGTAAAATTCTTTTTCTGGGTGTATTACTGGGAAGCACGTGTTGTTTCAGCACCAAAAAGACAGAAAGGCATTGGGTGAAGATCCAGGCTTTTTGATAATATTTCAAATCCTGCTTAATTCCCATGTATCTTAAAGGCAATAAAAAGAGGTAATAAAATGGATGAAGTGATTTTCTCATTTCTTTATGCCCTTTCTTGTCAGGCTGCTCATATTTTTGGGTGCGTTCCTCAGCAGCATCCTAAAATCAAGGTGTCTGAGTGCAGGATGCTCAGCCAAAGCCAGCAGGAGCAACAGCTCACACAGATCCTGGCTCAGGCTGACTCCAGACACTGCTGTCCCCTGGTTACCTTCCACAGTCACAGAGTCATAGAATAGAATCACAGAACTGTCTGGGTTGGGAGGGACTTTTAACATCATCCAGTCCAACCATCAACCCAACTCTGATAAAACCCATCACTGACCCATGTCCCTCAGCACTGGGTCAACCTGGCTTGTAAATCCCTCCAGGGATGGTGCCTCAACCCCTGCCCTGGGCAGCCCCTTCCAAGGCTCCAGAACGCTTTCCAGGGCAAAAATTTCTCCTCATATCCAGTCTGAACCTCCCCAGGTTCAGAGGGGATGCAAAGCCCAGTGCATCCCAGTGAGAAGTTTGTAGAGTGGGGCTGATGGTTGGACTGGATGATCCCAAGGGTCTCTTCCAACCTGAGTGATTCTATGGCTCTAAGCCTCTAAGCCAGCTGGCAAGAGGCACCCAGCCACGCCGGCCTAAGCAAAGCAGGGTTTGACTGCACTGCTGGTGAAAGCACCAACGATAGTCCCAGATATCCACATCCCAGCGTTACTTTAGGCTGACCTTACTTCTTTAAAAAGCATCCCAAGGGTTAATTGCAATGTTGTGTGTTCCTTGTCCAGTCTGACATCTCTTGACAGGGGAAAATGGGTCAGCACAGGAAGCCCCAGTAACACAACAGGAATCCTGAGAATTTTGTTTTGTCTCCAAATCTCTCTGCATTTGGTTTACCCCTGAAATAGATCACAAAAGCAGAACATTTTGACACTGAAAGGAGAGCCATGAGTTAGAGTATCAGGCCTGTACAGGGTTATGCTTCCAATGCAGGAAGAGCACAGGGGCTGGTTAGTCTGTAAGGCTCTAAGGCCAGTGGATATTCAACATTTTTGTCTATGGCGAAGAAAAAGATGTACACAAACCCAGACAGCATTGCACAACATTCAAAAAACACCCACAGGTGGGTATAAACGAATTTATTCCTAAATTAACTACTTCAGAGACATGATTGCAGCCATTAACAGCTCTTCAACACAATCTTACTTTCATGCTATTAAATGATCTGGATTGAACACAATGCAATCTCTGGTGACAGTCAGAAGTTTCTGTTTATTAATTACCTCTTTTCCCATTATAGTGTTTTTACCTGCTTTGTGTTCCTAATTAGCATGGCCTAATCCAACACGTGTTCTCGGCTGGCCAGCTTGCCCCTGGAAGCGGGGTGGGAGGAGCTGGGGGGCTGCTCTGCCTCTGCCTGGCTGGGAACCTCGTGATCCACCTTTCGCTATCATTCAGCTGTGGAAACGACACCCTCGCACAACGTGGGCTTTGGAAAGATAACCCCCATCCCTGCTTCTACAGAGAAACGCTCCTCTCACCGTTTCATCTCTCTCTGTAAAGTGCCAACTAGAAAAGCAGCATGAGCTAAAAACCAGTGATGAGCAGAAAAGGAAGGAGGAGAAGAGATGAAAAGGCAGGAGGAAGCGGGGAATCAGGTAACGACAAATATCCCCGTTCTTCTTTTAGCAACAATCCCATCTCAGCGTTCCCCATTTCACCCAGAACCATTTACTATCCCTTCAGGTGAAAAGGGGGGACTAGAACCGCAGCTGATGCAGTGTTTGTGCCACCTCCCCTGCGGGATGAAGACCCCTCCAGTACAGGGGCTTCTCCTCCCTGGCTGGATTTCAAGAGATCTTTAGCTGGAGAGACCTGGCTGCTCCGCTGATGAACATCTTGCCATAAATGCAGCCACTGGTGCCCTTTGGGACATCCCCATTCCATTGGGAATGCTGCAACGGGGAAAGACTGAAATCTTCAGCCAGATCCCTGCAGAGTTTATCAGAGAACCGTGGAATTGTCTGGGTTGGAAGGGACCTTTAAGATCCTCTAGCCCAACCAGCAACCTAACTCCTAAAAAACCATCACCAAAACAAAGGTCTCTTCCCGCAGTTGGACCTCCTCCATAGGTTTCGGGGCAGAAAAGTGCCAACATCTACCCCAATTTCATGTTACAGCTGCTGAGAACCACCTGGAATTGCTCTTTGACAGCCCGGGAGGCAGGGAGGAAGGCGGCTTGGCAGGCAGAGCCGGCCCGACCCCGCAAAGCGCTGGTGCCTCAATCAACGGGACTGTTTCGGGGCTTAATTGCTTTGCTGAATCCAGGCCAAAGGGACAACAAGCAAGAGGCTGGGATATATATCTCTTTAGTCTGGAACACTCAGATCCTTTATCAATATCACGATTCTCCCTAATAAATCACGGTGCTTTAGGAGAGCTGCGAAGGGAGCACACGCCGTACCTTCCGGCCCTGGTTTAGCAAACCTTTTGGTGTCTGTGGGACATGAGTCAGGCAGACAGTGCCTTTTTGGTAAGAACAGAAAGACACCCGTGAAGCGGTGCCGCAAGAGGCTGTGTGTTCCCAGGTCAGAGCTGGGTTTTACTATATCCATCCACAGCGTGTGAGCCTCCCTGCCGAGGCCAACCCAACCGCTGGAGACGTCTGGACCCAAGACTGCCCCGTGCCCCATCGCCATCTCCGCACCCACCAAAGTGTTTCACACTCTCTTCACAAGAAAAGACAGTAAGTTCAGGGGGTTGTGGCGTTTTCAGCTGTTTTTTCTTTAATCCATAAACACGCCTTGGACAACTGAAAACACTTCCAAGGCCGACACTCAAACAGTGCTTTTACTCACTGCTTGGTCAGAATCCACACACAAAACAAGAATGGTTGCATTCGCCCTAATTACTGGCCCATTTTCAGGAGAGGCTTTTAATTAGCAGCTGACATTTAAGCAGCAGCACAATGTGCTGTGCAATTATCACCTGCCCTACTTCTGTGTGACTCAAACGCCCTGGGAGAAAAAGGCACCACGCCAGGCCTCTTTCTCCTGGAACCTTCCCAGAACAGAGTGACCAGAGAGAGCCCAGGGAGAGGGAGGAAACACAGAGGGATTTAGGGTGGAGTTTTCCAGTACAATTCCAGAAGGATTTGGGGTGGAGTCTTCTAGGACAGTTAGCCTGACCCAGGGACTGGTGCCCCCTCAAAAGAGGGGCACCCTCTCATGCACCTTTCAGCTGTGCCCTGGGCCCCGTATTTCTAACCCCTTCCCTCTCCTTGAACTGGCAATGCCCTGAGTGCCACCAGAAAATTCAGGAATAAACAGAGAATCATAGAATTATCCGGGTTGGAAGGGACCTTAAAGATCATCGAGTCCAACCATCAACTCGACTCTGATAAAACCCATCACTAACCCGTGTCCCTCAGCACTGTGTCAACCTGGCTTTGAAATCCCTCCAGGGATGGTGCCTCAAGGTTGAATAACCCTTTCAGGATAAACATTTTTCCTAGTCTGCAATCTGAACCTCCCCTGGTGCAACTTGAGGCCATTTCCTCATCCCATCGCCTGTGACTTGGGAGAAGAGATGGACCCCCACCTCTCTGCAGCCTTGTAATTACACAACCGACCCCACCTGATGGCTCGGTGATGCTAAAACAGCACTTAAATGAAAAAAGATGGCCTTCTTCCCATGATTTTCTCCATCTTCTCTCCCCTGATTTGTGTCCTTGTAGCTCACCTGGTAGCAAGCCAGGCTGGTTCCATTCCTTAACCCTGGAATTCCTTTCCCTCAGCTTCCCCACAACGTGCCCCATCCTGCCAACCAGAGCACCTCTCCCAGAGAAACCAGTTGTTCTGCTTGGCCAGAATCATAGATTCATAGAAAGGCCTGGGTTGGAAGGGACCTTTCAGATGGGTCCAACCATCGACCCAACACTGACAAAAAACACCACTAACCCACCCATGCCCCTCAGCACCATGTCTGCACGGGTTTTAAATCCCTCCAGGAATGGAGACACCACCACCGCCCTGGGCAGCCTCTGCCAAGGCTTCACAACCCTTTCAGTGGAGAAATTTTCCTCCAGAATCCATCCTAAACCTCCCCTGGTGCAACTTGAGGCCATTTCCTCTTGTCCCATCGCCTGTTCCTTGGGAGAAGAGACTGACCTCCCCTGGCTACACCCTCCTTTCAGGGAGTTGGAGAGAGCGAGAAGGTCTCCCCTCAGCCTCCTCTTCTCCAGGGTGAACACCCCCAGCTCCCTCAGCCGTTCCTCACAAGACCTGTGCTCCAGACCCCTCACCAGCTCCACTGCCCTTCTCTAGACCCAGTCCAGACCCTCAGTGTCTTTCTTGGAGTGAGGGGCCCAAAACTGGACTCAGCACTCAAGGTGGGGCCTCACCAGACTCATAGAATTATAGAATTGTCTGGGTTGGAAGGGATCTTTAAGATCATCTAACCCAACCATCAACCTAACTCTGATAAAAAACCGGGTTTAAACCATTCAGCCCAGCTGGGTGACATTTTCCCATCCATGCTACAAGAGGTGGGTGTTCCTTTGCCTTTTCTTCCAGCCACGTCTTGGTGGAGCCCTGGGTCAGCTCTGCTGGCTCCTACAGGGGCCTGCAGGAAGAGACCCTTAAACAGCATGGGCAGAGAACATCAAATCAACACATCATGGTAGGACGGGTGTGGAGCTACCTGAGACGAGCTGAGCCCTTCCAGGAGATGTTCAATGACTACACGTTATGTGGGATGTGGACCTGTCTAGTGACTGACTTGTGTGGGGAAATGACCGGCAGCTGTGATTCCGGAGATGGACGAGCTCCTGATAAGGCTGCAGTTCTGAGGTACCCCTGGTGACTGCCCTGTCCCCAGACTGTCCCTTCCTGTGAACCACAGCAGCCAGGCACCAGCGGGATTTGGGGCCCTCCTGAAGCCAGGCTGCCAGGAGAAAGCAAACATCATGATGGTGGATCCAGAAATCTAAATTTTAGAAAGATTTCAGAAATGTAAAAATGGAATGCAGGTGGCTGCACAGTTTTAGTGGACGAAGTCCTTGGGGCCTGCATCAGACCATCCTCCAGCCTGGTACACTCCCATGCAGAGCTGATGATATTTGCCTCCTAAAACCTACAGCCGAGGAACCCCTCATGACCCGCGTGTGGGGTTACGTGTCGGTTCCTATCCAACAATCGGAGACCTAACCCCGGATCTGTCATCGGTTTCTTCCAGGGCTCTGAGAAGAGTTTGCAAAAATAGCAGCAGGGAGCTCTCTGCCCATTGGAATCCAATATCCCAGTCTGGCAGTCTCGGATCCAGGAGCGAGGGGTTGCTCTTTTACCCAGCACATGGCCACCAGCTTCTGGGTCAGCGAGGGAGAAGGGGAACGTGCTGAATGATTCAGGGGTGACCTGGCTCTCCTGGGGCTGTGCTGCTTTAGCAATGCCAGGGGACAGGGCTGCAGAAATCAGGGGGATGATCTGCATGAATAAGAAGGAGAAGCTTGGCAGGATCGTCCATATTTTTTTGTCTTTGGTTGGTTTTTTTTTGTCTTTTTTGGTTTTTTTTCCTTCTTATTGTACAGTCAGGCATGCAGGGACTATTGTCACCACCCTGCTGGAAGTTACAATCCGTACGGGGTCTTTAATGGCTTCCAGCTGCAGCAGGGTAGGGTTAGGCTGGCCACGTGGCAAGAATTCTTCCCAGCAAGAGTGGTCAGAGCCTGGACTGGGCTGCCCAGGGAGGGGGTGGAGTCCCCATCCCTGACTGTGTTTCAGAGTGGATGAGATGTGGTGTTGGGGGATCTGGTGTAGGGGAGACCTTTGTAGAGTGGGGCTGATGGTTGGACTGGATGATCCCAAGGGTCTCTGCCAACCAAAGGATTCTACAATTCTATGATTTAGTGTCTGTTTTCACAGAGGGTCCCATCTGCCTGTTTTCCTACAGTCCTCCCCCTGCGCTCTCAGTACATCCCACTGCTACCACAGCACATCCCTGAACTGTGAGGAGTAACTCATGCTGAAAGGCCTCACCCCTATTCTCACTAATAATGAGAATTCTGTGAACGTGTGAAGCAGGAGGGAATGGGAAGACCTCCTCCTCCTCAAGCAAGGGCCAGTATTGTGTCGTTCTTGAGGAGGCACATGGAGCATAAAGACTGGGAGGATGGTACTAATCTGTGTTTTGAGAAGTTTAGCCAACTTGGCAGGAAAGTGAAAATTCTCTGTCCTGAGCTGAACCACCTTCACTAAAGTACCAACAATCAGGCCCACAGGCCAGGGAGACCCTTCCCCAGGTGGAGACCCCTCGCTTGAGCACGTGTGGGCACTGCAAATTGATGATGGTGTGTAAATTACTAACCAATCAAATATAGGTAGGTGGTACCAATGTTAAAGTGATGTTGTAAAATGTGTATAAAAATCATAGGGAGAGCTCTGAGGGGTGGGTGTGACAGGAGGGGAAGCCCCCCATGCATCTGGTGATGGAAATATATTAATGCTGGCGTTTTGAACTCCAAGGTTGCCCAGAGAAGCTGTGGCTGCCCCATCCCTGGAGGGGTTCCAGGCCAGGCTAGACGGGGTTTAGAGCAACCTGCTCTGGTGGGAGGTGTCCCTGCCCAGGGCAGGGGGGCTGGCACTCGATAATCTTTAAGGTCTCTTCCAACCCAAACCATTCTGTGGTTCTATGACTCAACCTGGTTTGGAGTGTGACAGATTTGTTAAGGCTCTGGGTCACACTGCTCCATTCGTTACTTTGCGTAAGAGACAACGTGCTAAAAGCAGAAGTGAGGAGAAACGCTGTTTCTGGGTTTGTGCTGCTTTCCCTAAGAGCTGCTAGGTGGCAATATGTCACCTCGGAAACCAGCAGCTTCCCACCACCCCTCCTCTGCCTCAGGGACCTGGCCTTGGAGCAGGACCTGCTTCGAGATTTAACTGCAGATGAAGGTTTTCCAGAAACAAACGCAGGACTGAATCCTACAGGAAGAAAGCCTCTCCTCCCTGAACCCAAGAGGAAAAGTAAGAGGCAAGCCTGCTCCATGCAGTATTTCATAATAAGGCAATGAATCCTCCTGCTGTATATAGATACTGCCACCTGGGATTAGAATATTTCATATTCTCACAGAATGCTCTTAACAATGTGAGATCTAAAATATTTGTTCAGAGTGCAAAGATTCTGTATTTCCAAATGCATGATCAGCTGAAACCCCCTACATATTCAATCCTAATATTTAATCAGCTACACCAACTTCAGGGCTTCCTATTGACAGCCCTGTTGAAAAACAGCTCTGATAAAGGTGGAGATGTATTTCCAGACACATCCTTCAGCCATGCTGCACAATGCTGAAAACCGAGTCACCTTATGTATGTGCATTAGCAAGGACATAGTCATAAAGGTGTATTTGCCTTTTGCTTTGACCACACTAAGTGATGTGTATCACAACAAGCATTTCATTTCCTTTGATCTCGTTCTTTCGCAGGGGAGAGCCAGCAGGCAGGGGAAGGGCAGGGCCGTGTGTGACGGTGCCCTTTCATACCAGCCACAAGTTTACACAATACTACACCCCAAGGACTGAAAGGAGCGATGACTGCCTTCTGATGGTGTTATAAACTAAGACACTGCTACAGATTTTGAGCAGCAGAGCTTTGTTTTAGGAGGATCTTAGATGGGGAATAAGCAAGCAGTGCTGGGCGTCAGGGGAGCGTCAGCTCTTCCCGAGAGTCCCTCATGTGGTTGCTTGGATGAAGGCTGAGGTCCTCCTCATTGTCTCCTCTAGATGACCCATTCAGGCTAAGTTATCGTGTCCTCCAGATGGTCCACTGGTCCATTCAGGCTGAGTTGTGGTGTCCTCTGGATGGTCCATTCAGGCTGAGTTGTGGTGTCCTCCAGATGGTCCATTCAGGCTGTTTGTTAGGCTGTCAATTCAGTTAGGCAATTTTGCCCGGTCGCTGATTTACACCAGGTCTTCCTCCTGTTTTTCTGTTTCCTTACCCCATTTGGTGATGGGAACGACCTTCTTCATTCCCTCTAAGACCAATCATACCCTTCTGCACCACAATGGCAGAGCCTGGGTGCAGGCGAGCAACCCATGAAGCCAGGGAGGCTGTGGCCACTAGCAGGCCTGCCGGAAAGCCCTCACATGTGGGCTGGCAGATAGACTAGATAAATTATTTATATATATATGTGAAGATGGGGAGCCTGAGCCTCTCATGTGGCAGTGGGGGACGGACATCAATGCCTCTCCAGCAGCGGTGAGCAGCCATTTCGCAGCAGGCCAAACCCTCTAACCGGAGTGACCTGAGGCGAGACGTCGTCCTGGGATGGCAGATAAACGAGCATCTTTAATTACACTGGACAATTGGATCGACATCCCGGGCTTGCTGATTAGCGATGCAGGCTAACAAAAATAACACATGGCCCACTCATGCTGTGGAACTTGGCAACCCGGCAGCTAACGAGTGTCTTTCTGCAGCAAAACTGCTTAAATTCAGAGTGCGTTTTTGGTGCCGGGGGTCCCTCCCGAGGGGCTGTGGCATGGCGTGAAGCCCACAGGCACCCCAGCTGCAGCTCCTCGGGGTGGCAGGGGCTGGGTGTTCTCTTTAACGGCCTTTGCTGCAGGGCCAGCCCCGAGGCCTCGGCCCCGTTTGGCCCCCGCGGGGACCGGGNGCCCCGGGGCTGTGAGGCGGTTCGGGGCCTCTGCGGGTCCCCTGGGCCGAGGGGAAGGGCAGGGGCCGGCCGGGGCTTTGTGCTGAGGAGCGGGTCCGGGCCCAGAGGGAGAAGGGGGGAACCTCGGTCCCCGAGGGGCGGTGCTGGGGCGGCCGCTGGTGTTTCTGCTGGAAAAGGCTATGTCCTTGCTCGGCTTCACCCCTGAGGCCTGGGGGCTTATTTTGGGAACAGCTGGTTGCTGCACCTTTCGGCCCCGCTGGGACCGGTGCCATCCTGTGGCTGTGGATTTAAAATGTATAAATAAAAAAGGGTCGGTGTCAGGAGTTGCTTTTGTTCTCTGCAGCTCCCGGAGAGGAGGGGGTAGCCGGGGGGTGGGTCTCTTCTCCTAAGGAATCGGCGATGGGACGAGAGGAAATGGCCTCAAGTTGCTCCAGGGGAGGTTTGGGATGGATATGAGGAACAATTTCTCTGCTGAAAGGGCTGTGAAGCCTTGGCAGAGGCTGCCCAGGGCAGTCCCCATCCCTGGAGGTATCTAAAAGCCGGGCAGATGTGGTGCTGAGGGACATGGGTTAGTGATGGTTTTTGTCAGTGCTGGGTTGCTGATTGGACTGGTTGATCTGAAAGGTCCCTTCCCACCCAGGCCGATCTATGGTTCTGTAAGTGCTGCATTGCATTGGTGGGGGTTTTGGCCTTGCACAAGATGAGCAGCAAGAAACTTCTGCTGGGGAAGGTGGAGCTTCTCTCCCTCTCCAGGCTTCCTTCTTCCCAGGGGGATGCCGTGCAGGATGTCCTTTCTTCCTGCAATTTGGTGCCTGGAGCCAAGGAGCCGGGTTCTCAGCACCCTTCCAGGAGGTACACCCATGAGAGCCCTGCTGCCTGGCCAGTTCTGACACCGGGATGCGGTTTTGGTGCTGCTGTCAGCAGGACTGTGCATTTGCTGGTGGCGATGGTGGTAAGGACACTGGTATACGGAGTGGGACTCAGAGCACTGTTTGCCTACACATTTTTTTACCGTTTTCAAGGCAAATTAGCCCTTGGGAAAGCATCAGTATTTGCAGTTGTAACTGGAATGAATTCATCCTTAGGCTTTTCATGGTTTAGGATTTGGTGACTAAAAAGCAAACGTGAAGTAACACATCTGTTTGTTTTAAAAGTGTCCAAAGTCCAGTGAGCTTCATGCGAACCTGGAGGTGTTTTCTGTCACTGCTGCAGAGGCCCCTTTGGTGACAGAAGCAAAGAGAGCCTCTTTAGATCAAAGCATTAGAAAATAAAGGGCCTGTGTGCTTTTTGCAGAAGGTAACAGATCTTTGCTCTCACCTTCTGCTGTGAAACTCAAGATCCTGTACTCACCCTGTGACCAAACCCAAATGTTTTTAGGTGGTGTCATGTGTATTTATGGAAAGACTTCTTTTCTCAGCTGTTTTGCATCCTTGAATGACATTATTTTTCACTGGAGTTGGGTATATTTCTTTGTGATTTGCTTACTCGGCCTTCAAAGTAATTAAGATGCGATTAGGAGAGTAAGTAATTGGTTAGGAACAGACAGACAATTCACATCTAAACCTTATCCTGCAGAGACCATTGTAAAATACAAACCTAATCAAAGACCCAATAATTTGGAAAACACATTGCTTGCTATCCCTGGAATTAGGCTGCTCAGAAACAATGAAAAATCCAGGTAAAAGGAGAGGTAGAAGCAGAAAAGAGGTGGAAAGGGCAGGCCAGCTTAAAGCTGAACCCACAGACAAAGAGGGGTTTTACTTACGGTGTCAAAAAGGTTCTTTTCCACAGTGTATTTGGTTTTGACATGTGTGTGATTTTAAGTAATTTGGTTAGTTAATATAGGCATCTTCTCACTTCTTGTTCTCTCAGCTTCTGGATGGGTGACCATTTCTAATGCTGACATCTAGAAACTAGAGCACTTCTTGCTCCCTTCTCAACAGCAACAGAGAGGCTAAAGAGCCTGTTTAATACCAGCTACTTCTAGAGCTGGGTTTCAGAGGAGTCAAAAAGCTCTTTGGGAATCTTCACCCTGAACTGAAGGGGCTGGCGGTCCCACCTAATTTGTCTGCAGTGTGGGTGCCACAGACCATACACTAACGATCTGGACAGGGGTCAGCGGGTTTGAGAGCCACGGTCCCCACGGAGAAGGGGGGGGTCCCGCTGAATTCGGTAGCTCTGCTTTGTGTGGAGGTGCCCCAGAGGAGGTGTGTGCTCCTCCTCAGGGAGGCAGAATTTCCCCTGCTTGCTCTAGCTTCTCCGTTCGTGCGCTGCCTTTTGTCAGTAGGTTTTCTGCTGCAGATCCCTGGGTGAGATGTGCTCCTGGCCCTCTGCCAGCGGGAGGGGTGCCTGCCCTTAGCTTGTCTCAGCTGTAATTGTCAGAGGAACCTGCCGGGTCAGGTGTTTCAGTTAACCTAACCCGTGCATCGCCCGGAGAGAGGAGAGAGCTGCATTAGCGTGGGAGGTGGATGGAGAGCTCTGCAACCTTCAGGTGATGCTGCAGGTGAGACCTCCCTCCTACACCGCTCCTGTGTCCGAGGGCAGGGTCCAGTGACCCCTCTTTGCTGTGAGAGCCGTGCTTTTGTCTCAATTTGCATCCAGGCTGGCACCCTTCGATTTGCTGTTTCTGAGCTGTGTTTCAGAGTTGATAAGATGTGGTGTTGAGGGATCTGGTGTAGGGGAGAACTTGTAGAGTGGGGCTGATGGTTGGACTTGATGATCCCAAGGGTCTCTGCCAACCTAAATGATTCTATGAATTCCTTCTCTCTGACCAGCACTTGAATTTCCTTAATTTTCTTTTATTTCCCTCTCCCCACAGTCACCCCCCAGCCCACTGTCCCAGCTTCCAGCCAGTGGGTGTTAATGGTTTTCACTCTTCTTTTTGTGTGCAGTGGGACTGTTCTCATGCTTTGGTTCTGTTTCTCTTTCACTCTCTTCCAGCTGCTTTCACATCCTAGGGTCAGTCGTGCCGGTGCTCAGCAGTGGGTCGCCACTGGCTCTCCATCCGTCAGTCACTGCAGGGACCCAATACAGCACCCCATCCGTCAGTCACTGCAGGGACCCGATACAGCACCCCATCCATCAGTCACTGCAGGGACCCGATACAGCACCCCATCCATCAGTCACTGCAGGGACCCGATACAGCACCCCATCCGTCAGTCACTGCAGGGACCCGATGCAGCACCCCATCCGTCAGTCACTGCAGGGACCCGATGCAGCACCCCATGGTCACGCACGCTGCGCTCTGGCACGGGTGAATGCCTTCTGTGGCGGCTGGTGAGACACACGCTGGGGCTTGAGCTGTGACTCATCTCATCATCGTCTCCACTTCCCATCTCCCAGCCCTTTCTCCATGCCCAGTCTTCCCCCTTCTGTGCTCAGCACTGACACTGTACCTGCTGAAGGTCTTCATCGAGTCGGATTCTCCTCCATGTCTTAACCCATCTCCTGCCCTTGGCGATGTTGCTACAGGGCCTTTCTAGCTGGTTTTTTTTGTTAGGTCATCTGGATATTTTCTTCTCCCAGAAGTGTCTTTTGTGGGTTTTACATACCCCCTAACTCTGCCACACTTTGTCTCTGGACACGTTCATCCCAACCCAGCAATGCAGCTGATGGTTTTTCGCAGGTGGGTCACCAGCCTGTACCTGCAGGTCCCACCCCACGTCAAAGGGCGGGGGTGCTTCCCTGCTGCATGGGACACAGCCCTGCAGCTTCTCTCCCTGCTTTCTGTACCCCTGACTGGTGTTGGGCAGTACCTTTGAGCTGGAATCCTCCCTGCTGCATGGGACACACAGCCCTGCAGGTTCTCTCCCTGCTTTCTGTTCCCCTGACTGGGGTTGGGCATCGCAGCCGGAAGCATTACTGGTTTTTATATTTATTATTTAAGAGAAAGACTGGGGTTGTGACAGAGTGCTGGTGGATGACGAGGGCAGATAGGCTTTAAATATGAGAAGAAACTTCTTCCTGGTGAGGGTGAGGGAACCCTGGCAGGGGCTGCCCAGGGAGGTGGTGGAGTCTCCTTCTCTGGAGACATCCCAAACCCGCCTGGAGGCGTTCCTGTGTGACCTGCTCTGGGTGTTCCTGCTCCAGCAGGGGGATTGGACTGGAGGAGCTTTCAAGGTCCCTTCCAATCCCTGAGAGTGTGTGATTCTGTGATTGTGTCTGTCTGTCTGTCCATACATACACTGCTCTGGCATAAGGGGTGTCCCCCCTTCGACACCCAAGTGCTGGCAGAAGAGCTGACGTTAACCCGCAGCCTGCTGGCCCCTGGTTGGGTTTAAACCGTTGCTTTGTGTGGGGTCATAGAATTGCCCGGGTCGGAAGGGACCTTTCGGGTCACCCAGTCCAACCATCAACCCAGCACTGCCAAAAGCCATCCCCAGGCTGAATCGGTTCAAGGGTAAGAGGAGCACTAACTGCGGAGAAGGACTGCTGATGCAGCGCTTTCTCTCTTGCGTGGTCCCCGGTGACGGGTAAAGCTGTAGCACTTCTCCAAACACCTGAGAGATGGGGATTGCCCACAGGGTGTGTTGTTCCATGCAGTCAGCGTGTGTGTCACTGTAAGAACTGCACGAAGTGTGGGTGCTACAGTGAGACTAGGACTGCGAGTGTCTCTAAACAGACACAGGTCAGTTAAAACCGGAGCGTTTTAGTGTAGGGTACCCCTTGACTCGTCCCTCAGCGTCACACAGGTTCCTGCAGCCTCTCCCTCTTGCCCTGCCTCCACCACCAGTACTGACAACCAGCCTGCGTCGTGCCGTGGGTTGCCAGTGCTCGTGCTGATGGAAGTTTGGAAATTTGGGGTGCTTTCTGTCAGAAATGAGGAGAAACCCCTTCAGTTCGAGAGCGCTCTCGCTTACACTCCGCGCCTTCCCCGCATGGTTGGCTCTCTCCGGCCAGGCTGTGAAAATGCTCTGGTTTTTATTACAAAAGTACTGGGTACTGACCGGCGCTGTCGCAGAGGGTGTTAAGGGAAATAATGCAGTGACAGTGCCCTGCGTGAGTCATTAGCTGTGAGTCACCATCAGCAGGCAGCGGCGTCCCATTTGTTCCCCGCTCCTGCTCTGGCTGCTGCTCTCCATTCCCATGGAGATCACGTTAAGGAGCTGTTGATGCACGGAGCCACGCGGCTGAAATAGCTTTTATTCTTCGTCTGGAATAACATTTCCATATCTTAAGTCTCTTTGGCTGGGTTGGTTTTTTTGACACGTGCCATCAAGGGGGTGTAAAAGTCACCAAACAGGTCCCGTTTGGCAGAGTTAGGTGCACAGGACGGCCTTGGCCAGTCCCCCTGTGCTCAGCACTGGTGAGGCCACACCTTGAGTCTGGTGTCCAGTTCTGGGCACCTCAGCACAAGAGAGATCTGGAGGGGCTGGAG